>CAKNYM010004640.1:0-39720 GCA_932195095.1 Andricus curvator | reverse complement strand
ACAATAACACTCACGCAGCACACAGTCATACAATACAAATACAATTAAAGAAAACCGACATGAATTATCCGGAACAATCTGCATATCAAGAGAAGTTATCTCTCAGACTGAATATCTTTCTGAACCCAGTGGCGACAATATTTTTCTGAATACTTTTAGATACACAAAACCGATGGTGGAATACAACATTTTTAATCCCTTCTAAATTTGAACATTTCGCTGTTTTTATTTACTGTTTTCCGAATAATAATGAGGTTAAAAGCATTTAAAACACAGTATTAGTCATTTTATGTTTTCAAGATTGATTGCTACACAAGTAGCTGTAACGAAAACCAATTTTTTAAATTTTGTTATCATGATTTTATATTTTTTTAATAGATCACATTTGAATAAAGCGAGAGTTTTGCCATAAAGTGATGTATTGTTATGCACAATCCTACTAGATTTTGCAAATTTTATGCTTTTGAATCGCCCTCCAATGCGTTAAACGAAAATGGTGTTTCTAATTTATTGCAGGTTACGTATCTACAATCGGATTTGAAAGGGATTGGAATCCTAATATTTTCGCTGCCTAATCGTGGATTCTAAAAAAAGGGCAGACTCGGCATTCTTAGGTATTGAAATTTCTAATACCTTTGAATGCAAGCCTTCTTACCGGGTAGTATTAGTTTAAATGGTCTGTATTTGTTAGAAAAGGGGGTTGAATACTAATTATTCCGTCCTGTGAATCGTCTGGATTAGGATATCTTGTATTTTGCAATGGAGCAGTTAGAAAATATGGATAAGGGTCAAATGTATGCGGATACTAGTATGGAGGAATATGATTATACGGAAATTTGGAAAATTCTTGCATGTCTGAAATTATGTTTGGTTTTTGATCAGAAGTTTTGAAACGAGCATGAGGACTAGGATTATGATCATATGAATCTAAACAACTGAGTCGAGAATATCTTGGTTTATGATAAGGGTTCGTAGAATATTATGAGTTTAACTGCTGTCTTGCTTCGTACTAGAGCGCGACTTTTAAGGCTGCGCTTAAACTCAGAGGGTTACGTGCCTCTACTAAGCTTAATATACTGTCAGCTAAATTGCGTTTTAAAGCTTCAAGGACACAATCATTAAGAGGAAGTAATAATTGTTAATAATTGTAAACTCGGATATTTACCTTCGAGAGCCGCTCGAGCTCCTGATTTGATCAAATCTCTAGCGGGCATATTCTTGCCATCATAGCTGGGTATGTTTACAGCCCCATGTTGTATTGTTTGATTGAGATCGTTAGGCATTTTGTGATATATTTTTGTTTAGAAATGGGAGTAATTTATTGGATAATTTCAGAAATAATCAATTTCAATGAAAGGTGATAATTACCGGGAGGGGACTTTAATGTGAGAATGGGGAGGGCAGGGGGCCACTACAGGGAAGGAGGGAGTTTTGAAAGAAGATCGAAGGATAAGGTAATAAATGAAGAGGAGAAGATTCTACGGGACTGGATGGAGGATAGAGGCTGGGCTGTGGCGAATGGTATGGTAACAGGGAACGAAGAGGCAGAATACACGTATGTGAGTAAGGTGGGAGTATCGGTGATAGACTATGTGGTCATGAATATGCAAGGTTAGGAGGAGACGGAGAAATTCGCATTAGAAGAGAAGGTAGAATCAGACCATCAGCCATTCAGATTGTAGATAAGAAGGGAGGGTGGCGGAAGGAAAGGTGGAGAAAAAGTATCGATAGGAGAGAGGGTGACCTGAACGAGGGAGGCGATACAGAAGTATCAGAAGCAGTTAGGAAAGGTAAACTTTGAAGGGGAGTCGGTGGAAGAGGTATGGAAAAATCTGAAAGAGAAAGTGAAAGGGTGTGTGCAAAAGAATGTATTTAGAAAGAAGAAGAAATGAATGGTGAAGCCGTGTTGTGATAGGGAACGTAAAAAGATGAAAAGGATGGTCAAACGGAAGTACAAGAAGTGGAAAGAGAGAACTGCGAAAAGGGACGTGTACGTAGAAATGAAGAAGGAGTTTAGGTTAAGGTGTAAGAAGAGAGAGAAGGAAAAGGAGAAAGATCTGTAAAAGGAGCTGAGAAGTGTTAAGACAGTAGGGGACGTGTGGAAGATAATAAATAGGTTTAGGGAACGTAGGGTGGGGATAAGCGAGAAGATAGAGAGTGAGGAGTGGAGGGAGTTTTTTGAAGAATCATTTCGGGGCTCAGATTCAAGGAAGAGTGATGAGGGGATTAGAAGAACGAGGAAGATAGATGGAGAGGATGTGAATGATGAGGAGATGGAGAGGTAGTTAAGAAATTTGAGAAGGTCTAAGGCAGCAGGGCTGGACGGGGTAGAGAACGAAGCGTGGCTATTTAGCACACAAGAAGTTAGCAAGAGGCTGAAGGGGGTAGTGAAGAAAGTATGGAGGGAGGACAGATGCCCAAGAGGGTGGAGGAAGGGGTTGATTGTGCCACTGTATAAGAAAGAGGATAGAGATAGGCAGGAAATTTATGGAGGAAATACGCGAATGAATACGACGTACAAAGTCTACGCGATGTTGTTAGCGGATAGGCTGCGGAAGGATTTCGAGGGGGAAGGAACAATGCCGGAGACGCAGGCGACTTTAGGTAGGGCAGGAGCACTATTAGAGGAGCACTTTATTTTATAAACAAATGCATAGTTTGGTTATTTATAGACAGAAAGTAATAGTTTTTTTTTTATAATCGTTTTCAAATTACATAAGCGGTGATAAGATAAATGCACTAGTAATCGTCACCTTAAGCCAAATTGGAAATTAAAAATGCTTACAATTGTATTTAAAACACAATTCTTATTTCCACAAAGGGCTTAACCGATTGAAGCAGATATAGAAAAACTCAATTTTGATCACTTCTCATGATATTTGATTGGAGTCAATTTTTATTCACGATAAAAATTCAAATTATGCAAATGCGTTAGTTATCGTCAGGCACGTAAACAAGTATTAAAACGAGAAAAGTATACTAATTTGATAAAAGAATATTTAAACTGACCTAAAATCACATTTTTTATCATACGCGGCAAGAGCGAGTCTTGTTATGCGAAAAATACTGGGCCATCTGACGATAACTAATGCAGTGACGATTACCAGTGCATTTACCTTATTTAAAGATGAAGAATTTTCAAGCGATATTATTTGTTTATGTCATAAACAAATTTAATAAAAAAATGAATAGCTTGACCATTTATAGATAAAAAGTGATCGTTTTTCTTTCGTATCGTCTTCAAAGTGTGTTCAAGGGGAACAAGAATAAATTTGAAATGGATCCTGAAATTATTGAAATAACTGACAAGTACAACTTGGAAGCTAATTCTTCTAGAACATCATAAAACATTTTTAATGATATTATTTGAAGGCAATAATAAAAAACGATCACTTTCTTTCTCTAAATGGTCAAACTATGCATTTGTTTATAAAATTTGTTTATAGCAAATACGAATAATATCGATTGACAATTCTTCGTCACTCAGATATTAGTTTTAACAATCGTTAAAAGTTGAATGGATTATGATAAATTACTCTGTTATAAGAGCTGTGTTTATTTGAGGGTGACGAATCAGTAAAAAGAACTCAAGAGTGAATTGGATAGGTATTATAATAGTTTTCAAGGTATTTGAAGTTAATCAGTTTATGGATGAAGAATCAAATACAGCCCTAGAAATGAATTTTTGTTTCACAAGATGAAACACAACATGTCATTAGGATTTCCTTTAAAAAAAAAGATTCTAATTTTATAGAGTTGTAGTTATATTTCCAGAGTTTTGTCTATTTATAAGATTTGATAAACAATCGGACATTCTCTTTCAATAAAATTTAAATAAATTTAGTGGTTATGTGTGATAAATGGCTCTGCTATAACAGCTCGAGCTTTCAAGGAATGTTTTTTATGTTTGACAACTTTATTGTCTCATAATCTCATTATTATCTCATAATCCACCTATTGTTTCCATTAAACCACTACCCTCTTATTCTCTCCTCCCCTACTGCCTTCTCTCTCCCCATGCCGTTCTTCTTCACCACCTCATACACCTTTCTCCTCTCCTCATGCATCCTTCTCACTTCATCCCCCTGCAGTCCATTCCTTCTAAAACATCTTTCTCATTCAACATCCATCTCCCCCTCTTCATCTCTGTCTTTCTTCTCACATTAACAATCCCTAACCAGCTTACCTCGCCCCTCTTCCAAAAATGATGAACATGCTTCAGAATTACAAAAGCTACACTTTTGAATTGAAAAGGATCTGGTTTTGAGTTCAATGAAATTTGAAAATCCCTATTAATGCGCGGAACGTTGAATAACAATTTAGAAATTTTCGTTGTTTTAAACACTTCACTTAATACAATCTTACTACAAAGAGTGCATACAAGGTTAATTCAGGGTATTTAATAGGTTTATGAACGATAGCAGGGCGAGCACGCGAAGTATACCAAAGCTTAACAAGAACTTCGAACTTTGCCTTGCCCCAAAGGTGACCGTGCAACGTATCTAAGAAGGACTTGTACTCTCGAGTACTGTTTACAAAATTTCTATCTTAATACTGCACTGAGTTCAAATTTTAAAGTTTATTAAAAAAAACTCCTGAATTGAAATGGAAAGTGATAATCCCACCGCTGCCACGAAATCAGCTGTCACGTCCCGAGTAAAATGCGAGTATAGAATGGAAATTTGAGACAGAGAGAGACCAGTGTTGTCGATTACGTCAGATTGGTAAAGCCTCACTATTTACTTGTTGTGAGTCTGTTTGTTTATATCAAACCTATGGGGATTGTATCAGTATAAAGTGTTCAAATAGAAGGCGTAGGTTAGATTTGACAATGTTTATTAAAGATGAAGAACAGATAATCAGTCAGAATGAATACAATAACAACTTACATCCACTTTTCTATTCTAGAAAGGACAAGAGAGAGTTGTCTTGTCGATTAGATGTCCGTTATTTCGTAGAACAGCGACGGAATTCTACCGGTCGTTTGTATGAATTTACTTGCACGAGTAATCGGAAGTAAATTCAAGGGTGAGTTCTTTCACGAACGTATAACCGTCGGTCTTTATCCGGAAAGTAACTCTACGACGACGAAAAATCTCAGCCGAAATCTCTCCCCATGCCGTTCTTCTTCACCACCTCATACACCTTTCTCCTCTCCACATGCATCCTTCTCACTTCATCCCCCTGCAGTCCATTCCTTCTAAAACATCTTTCTCTTTCGACATCCATCTCCCCCTCTTCATCCCTGTCTTTCTTCTCACATTAACGATCCCTAACCAGCTTACCTCGCCCCTCTTCCAAAAATTTCTCCTCTTACTTGCATGCCCGACATCCTGTCAGAATCCCTTAACTCGATCTCGCCGTCTCCTTCCTAACAATATAATCAAGCGTATTCCTTTCCAACCTCAGTTTTCACTTTACATACATCTCCTTTATCCTATTTACCTCCTCACCTTCCTTCCACCCCACACCTCCACTCCATAAAATAGCACACTCATCACTAGCGGGTCGAACAGTCTCGTCCTCCTTCCGAAATCATCTGTGATCAACTGCTTACCCAACCCCCTTACCTACCTCATCACCACATTTGCCCTCCTCTCTTTCCCTTTTACATGACCATCCTCTCCCCCATTCGTCCGAAACTGAAAGCCTTTCCCTCCACTTCCACTGCCATCGCTTATCCCTTCCACCTACTTACGCAAACACCATAACCTTGGACTTTTCCGCATTCAACTCTTACCTATTCTTATCGAGGTATCTTCTCACCCTCCTCGTCATCTCCTTTAAGTTCTCTTCGCTTTTTGCAAGCAGCACTATGTCATCTGCATACGTGAGTGACCACATGCTAACCCCTCCCACCCTCACTCCTCCTACCACTCCGGCCTCTAGCTTACTCTCCATATCCACGATCTAAATCACAAAAAGCATTGGAGTGAGCGTACATCCTCGCCTTAACCTCCTATCCATCCAGAAACCCTGCAAAAAGCCCTTCCCTTCTCTCTCCTATTTTTCGTGTTTTCATATACCTCCCTTACCCTTCCAAACAGGCTTCTCTCTACTCCTCTCTCCTCCATTGCCTCCCACAACCTCCCGCTATCCACCAAAGGGAACACGCCTTTGAGATCCACAAAAAACGTGTACAATTTCGACCCCTTCTTTGCTAATCTATATATATAATATAATATATCCTATATCCTATAATATATCCACCAGCGGCCTCTCTGCAAAACCGTCGCGTATACTTTGTACGCCGTATTCATGAGCGTAATCCCTCTATAATTTCCCTGCGTATCCCTATCTCCTTTGTTATACAGTGACTCTATCAACCCCTTTCTTCACTATCTTGGTAGTCCCTCCCATCTCCATACCTTCTTTACTACCCCCTTCAGCCTCTCTTCAACCTCTTGCGTCGTGAATCTGAGCCATGAAACGGTTGTTTAAAAAACTCCATTCACTCCAAGCTTCCTATCTTCTCGCTTAGCCTCACCCTACGCTTCCGAAATATATTTATCATATTTTACACGTTCGCCTGTCTAAACACTTCTCAACTCCTCTTCTAGATCTTCCTCCTTTTCCTGCTCTCTCTTCTTACACATCAACCTGAACTCCTTCCTTATTTCTATGTACTCCTTCGTTTTTGCAGTTCTCACTTTCCACTTCTTCTACTTCCTTCTCATCTTTTATCATTCCCTATCCCACCACGGCTTTACCATTCCTTTCTTAATCTTTCTAAATAGCTACTTTTGCACACACCCTTTCACTTTCTCTTTCAGATCCTGCCATATCTCTTCCACAGACTCCCCTGCAAAGCATGTCTTCCATAACTGCTCCTGATATTTCTCTATCGCCTCCCTTGTCCAGCTCACCCTCTCCCCCGTCGATAATTCTTCTCCGCCTTGCCTTCCATCTCATCCCTATTGTACAAAGTGACAAACTTGCAGGTCACCCCTCCTATTTTTACATTCATTTGCACCCCTCCCACTCTCTGCCGCCGTGAACTTCTTCCTCCAATCCATTCCTAACCCCTGTAACAATTCCCCCACCAGCCCTTCTTTCTTCTTCACTCTGACCACCTCCTGGAGCCTCTACCTTTACCACAAGGCAGCCGTGGCTCTATTCGCTCCCATTCCTTTTTCCCTGCCCCCGTCTTTACCAGTCCGACAACATCAAATTTCTGGATATACCTCCAGAAATCCTAATCTCTCTTCTTTAGCCTTGTCACGTTCCAATGCAGCACCTTTATTACTCCTCCACCCTGTTTTACCCCCCCCCCCAACTTCCTACAAAACAAGTCCCCCTGCTCTTCCTTCAACACCTATTTCTCCTTGTCCCACACCCAGATTTCCTCATCTACTTTTATTTTCCGATATCCCTTTCTTCCCTTATCCTTAGCTTCAAGCCTCTTATCACGATATTATTTCTCCTGTCTGTCATCTCTTTTCTTTCTATTCTCGACTCCATTGCTCTTATCCTTTCCCTAGCTGCCAACTACTCCCTTTCATTCCTACACCTCCCATTTGCTATTCTAACATATCCTCTACCCTCTCCTAAATACCTTTCTGCTTGCCCACCCCCTGCCACATACTTCCATGTCCGACCTGCCTTGCATATTTTCAAGCCTTTTTTCAATCCTTTCCTTCAACACCCTAATCTCCTCTTTCATCTGTTTCACTTTAGCTTCTTTTTCCGTCCTTACCGACACCACCTCTCTCTCTAATCCTTTAGCTTTCTCCCTCAGCTCTTTCATCTTCTTTTCCCATTACTCATCTCTGATCCTCAAGTTCCCCCTCATACCTTTCATCTGCTTCTTAGTCTTCCTGATGGCTTCCCTCAGTCCCCTGATTTCGCCTATCAGCATCTCTACTGCCTCCTTTACTGACTGCCACTCAATTTTTTGGGTGACCCACGTATTCTACCACTCTTCTTAAAAGGACTCTCTACCACGCTTTTCTCCGGACTCTCTTATATGTCTTTCTTCAACTCCTATATCAAGAGATCTTCCCCTTTCACTTGCGCTAGACACTCTCTTCCTCGCCCTCTCGCTTCCTTCGTTCCCGCAGTTCAGCTTTTATCCTTTCTTGACCCTGGTCTTCCGTCGGTAACGCGGACTGCCCCATGCAGCACCTACTGCAACCGACAGATGTCTCTGAACTCTGTTGCTGTCTATCGCCCTATATTTTCCTTTATTTCACTTTATTCTCCTTTTAGCAGCTCTTGCAGGCGCCCTTTTCTCTCCGTTAACGTCCCCTCACCATACGATAGCCACTCTTGTCCCCCACAAAAGCCCAAACTCCTGACCCCAAATTCACCTGACCTTTGACAACCTAACCTTACTTTTCCTATTTTACCAAAGCCCACCTTACGATTTTTATTATTTATTATATTTGCTATTCATCATTATATTATATTGATTATTTATTTTTATCTCTCCCACTCACCCCGCACACCCTTACTCCCCTCCTGGGCTTCCACCCTCACACTTCACTTACACCTTCAACACAAATTCTGTTGAAGCTTTCACTACCTTTCAGCGAACACGTTCTCACTACCGCCACAAACATGCAAGTCCTCCGGTATAGTACCATGGTTTATTTCAACATTGCGGAGGATTCTTATTGGCTGAAATTGTTTTCCCCTGTCGTAATAACTTGAGGTAATCTCATTTCTATCTAATTTTCTGTCGGAAAAATATTCCCTCCTACGTACTGAGTCTAATCTCTAAGTGATCTAAGTTGATCACAGAAATAATGTTTCCTAAATGGTCTTCGATTTAGTTTTGCCTTTTATCAGAAAAAACCAAAACTGGGACTCAAACCTTTAAAGAAAGGAAGCTATTGATTGGCGTTGGTGTCTCTTTAAATGATAATATCGATGGTGGATATCTGGGACCTCAGTCCTAAGTTTGTGGACTGATTTTCAACGGTATTTTCCGAGGTTTTTACTGATTTGATACAAATTCCATTTCAGACTTGTTTCAGACAAGCCTTTTGGCTCCTGGACCCTTTGTTTGAATCCTAAATATGGTAGTAGCTTTGTTCAGTGCTTACACATGGTCTTTTCGTATTCTGCCCATTGACACCCTGCACTTTATTTTGAGTCTTGCCTACTCATAAATCAAGCGCAAGTTATTCTTAGACTGTGATGTTACGCTATTTTTGATCATGAGGGTGAAAGGACCGCTAAAAGGAAATGATCTTTGAGAGGCATAATAATAATTTAAAATGCAGCATGTGATTAAGACTATTTATCAGTGCTACAAAGCCTGATATTGTCCACCAAGATCTGACAACGAAGATCATTTACGTGATAGAATTATCGGCACCGGCCGATGGTAATATCACGGCAAAGAAGAAAGAGAAACGGGCTAAATATCAAGCCAATATTCTCAGCCAACTAAACAAGATTCCGGCTGGCCAGCGTCAGGCTCCGTCCATCGCGAACCGGATGCAAAAGGCTATTCTTCTGGGATGGTTTCATCTGATCCGTCAAAATGGTTTCTTAAAACATTTTATAAGTGAATGATAGATCTGAAAAACTATCCAGGGTGCCAGCTTAACCTCCAACTGTTTCGTCTGTCGTATAAGGTCATCCGCGGCTAGCAAACGGACTCCAAGGAACAGTGTTGTGTGTTGTCATCTCGCGTAAATTGCCCACTCTTACTTACCTTCTAGGACACAAAGAGTACAAGTGGATGACACACACAACTTGATTACGTCTGGATTGGTTGCTTAAATGAACCATGATCGTGGCTCTTTCAGTCAGCCACGTTGCTTTGGGCTAACTCCCCAATGCAACGAATTATGCGGTTACGACGACACCAGTATCGCGCAGTGCCACCCACAATAGGCCTCTCTCGGATGGAGGCCATGGTTCAGTTGGGAGTGGCAATAGGACCGAACCGAGGCGACGACCAGGCAATGACCCCGGACAAGCGCGAGAACATCGATTTAAATGGTCGGACCAACTGAGGAGGGACATCCTTACCTGTTGGCAAAGAAGCTCACTGGCGCGAAGAGGATTCATGCAAAAGTTACATGAGCGTTGGGTCAATATGCACCCGGAATATTCTAATAAAACGCCTCAGTATTTAAGAGATATATGAAGCTCTTTATCAACCCTCCCTGCTTAGTGACAATAGAAGTAATGATACTTCAAATAAAAAATTCACTCGAAAAGTTAGGCCAATTGCTCGAAACTTAAGGAAACCAAATCACACGCTGAACAAGTGTAAACTTTCGACCATCAAGCAGCACTGTACGCAAAAAATAAGATCTCTTTCAACAGCGAAACAGCGCCTTGAACGGTGAGTAAAGTGGATTCAGGAAAATTCCACCTTTTCTACTCATCCTTCACGCCTGTTCAATGAAACGTCACGTGCCGTTAAAAATCCGCCAAGTCGAGAAGAGATTCAAGTCTTCTGGGTGCAAGTGTATGGAGATACTTATCACCTAAATGAAGACGCTTCAGATATATCACTCTTTCGTTACTTTGCCAAAGGCACAGGTTACAAAGTCCAGAGGAAGAGTGTCCACTAATTACTGCTGAAGAAGTGAAGAAAGTTATCGCTAGAACTAAGAACTTTTCAGCGCCCGGGCCCGAAAAAATCAACAACTTTTGGTGGAAAAAGTTTACTTCTACGCACCAACATCTAGCTCGGATATTTACTACTTTCTTAAACGGAGAAGAACCCGTCCCGCAGTGGCTAGTGGAAGGACACACGGTATTGATCCCTAAGACCGGAGATTTGTCAAGTCCAAAGAACTACAGGCCCATAGCTTGTTTAAACACAAGCTACAAATTATTCACTGGCATCCTCAAAGAGAGGATATTAACATCTATCGAGCCGGTATGGAGTGCAATAGTTGAACAACGTGGATGCAAGAGAGGGCTGGCAGGTTGCAGGGAGAACCTGTTAATAGACATATGTATTACCCAGGACTAGATAAGGTATCGACGCAATCTGTCCATGGCCTTGATGGACAACCGTAAGGCATTTGATAACACGAACCATGAGCTACTTATTGAGCTCCTTGAGTGCCTGGAGGTGCATCGAAAAATAGTGAGATGCATGAAAGAGCATATGCTCTCGTGGCGGACAAGATGTTTCATAACATCTGACAAAAGACAAGTGACTACAAGCTATATCACATATAATCTATTGTGCTCCGAGGCAAAAGCTCTGGATAACTATGTGGCTCGCCGAACAGAAGAGAATATAAGGTCAACCACCTTTTATACATGGACGACCTTAAACTCTTTGCTTCCTTGAAAGAGGACCTTAAGATCCTTGTGGAGGCGGTAAATAGGTACTCTGAAGTGATTGACGGAAATACCATTCAACATCTTGGTATTGGAGAAACATATACATATCTTGGAATACCGAAAGCGGAAACCTAAAATGTGTCTGTGTTGAAAACGGCCCTTGGAAAAAGGTATCGCCAAATTCTCAGAAAAATGTGGGCATCCGAATTATCTGGAAGAATAAGATTCAGGCGACCAATATGCTGGCCGTTCCTATACTGCTCTACACGTTTGGTGCAGTAAAATGGAACGTCGATGAGTTGAAGCAACTTGGCCGAAGCACACGCAAGATGATGACAATCCATCGAAGTCATCATCCTAAATCTTCCGTACCTCGAATATACCTCCCTCGATATAAGGGGGGTAGAACTTGCTAAACTTAGAGTGTCTTCATCGAAGAACGGTTCTGGCTACAGCCGGCTCAGTTCTAGATAGCACAGATTCTCTTATGCGACTCGTACATCAACATGAAGTCGTCAATACTGCGGCGTTTCTATACCGTGCCGCAGATAGGGCCGCAGAGGATCTTGGCCTCCCATTTTATTCCAGCGACACTACACATGGCCTAGCATCACTAACACCTTTGGTGCTCAAGCCCCTTCATGGTAAATTCTACGGTATCGTACGTAGAGAAGAGCTCTCGATGGGTCTGCCCAACATGTTTCTCAAGTCTGCTGGATTGAGATCGGAGACTGAGGGATTTTTTTTTGCCTGTCAAGACGGCGTTATAGACAGCTTAGTTTATCGCGAGCGCATAATGGATGTACCTGTAGGCGATACCAACTGCCGAGCGTGCAAGCAAGAGCCAGAAACAATTGGACATGTTCTCAGTGGATGCTCAAAATATGCACGCTACGGGTACATAGAGAGACACAATGCGGCTCTAAAAGTGTTATATTACCATCTTAGGCACTTCGGTGGTGTTGATCTATTGTCCGTCTTGCCATACGCCCAGGGGGAACTCGAGTTCGTTGTGGAGTATGATCAGTATAAGATCTACTGAAATTTCTCATTCTTCACCACTCAACGGCTAGAGACCGGATTCCAAGGAACAGTTTTGTACGAAGCCCCTCGCGTAAATTTCCCGCTCTTTCTTACCTTCTGAGATAGAAGGAGCAGGAGTGGGTGACGTACACGTTCCAGTTTCGTGGGGATTGTTTGCTTTAAGGAACCATGATCGTAGCTTCCGGAGCCTACAACTTCTCAAAATAATTACGTGACATTCGACGTTACATAGAGTTATTAGAGAAATCGACGATCCGCCGTCTCCTTCCATGTTTCGTAGATTATTTTCAACTTTAATGTCCAAGAAGTGAGGTTTAATTTTGTTATTTTTTAAAGGGATTGAAAACTTATCTCTGTTTACTTCGATGCCAGCAGTCTTATTTGTGAGGATTTGACTTCCCGCAGCAGGTGCACCGTGGTCGAGTTTCTTTTGTTCTCTCTCTCTATTCTCTCTGCCCCATGTCGACCATGACGGTTGTCATACCATTTAAACAGAGATTACCATATGAATAGAGATGTTATGCGCCTTAATTCTTTGGCAGAGAAAATTGGGCAAAGTGTGGGGAGAGAACACCATCGAGTCTTCTTACTTAAGTACCAAGAGCTAGCCACAAGAATAAATGAGCAGAATCTAGCAGGCCAAAAACGCTCAATATCTGTAAACAGACTGCTTTTGGCTGTTGAAATAGCTGCTATCAAAATGGAACCACATCCGGACATCAATAACGTTGATGCAGACAGCGAAATCCCAGAAAAACTACAGCACCTTGAAAGGAATTTTGGAAATGCTTTACTAGTGTCACGTCCTGATCAAAAACCGAGGGTAGTTTGGGAAAATGAGAAGGAGAGAGAGACCAGGTTTGCTGATTATGTCAAGCTAGTAAGACCTAACCTATTATTTGTTTGTGGGTTCGTTGGCACTAACAATCCTTTGGGGATTGTGTTCAATAAAGTGTTCGAAATAAAAAGAGGTGTAGTAAAGGTAACAGATGTTTCAATAAAAGAGAAAGAAAAGATATTCAGTTACATAAATTTAAACGTACTAATTTTAACCTTTTGAATCCTGAAAGGACCAGAGAGGTTGTCTTGTCGATTGGATCTCCGTAAATTTTGTAGAGCAGCGACGGAACTCTACCGGATGTTTGTGTGAGTTACTTGGAAGTGACTCAAGTAGTGAAAAGATGCACAAGCACTGTTCAATGGTAATAGAGCGATATACGGTCCTAAACAGCTACAAAATCCACTCTTTAGTTCCTATCGCGGATGATACGTTACTTCGCGGTTTGATACGTAAAGACAACTAACAAGGGTAACCCTGGCTTTTATATAGTCCTTCTGCTGTGTACCTCAATCAAAAGGTTTTCGGCACGTACTCGTATAAAAATGTTTTGGGTTCGTACTTTTGCAAAAGTGTTTTAAGCACGTACTTGTGTAAAAATGTATTTGAGTACGTACTCTGATATCGATAACGCGAGGTGCGCGACTTCAATGAAAAGTTTGAAATTATATTTAGTTTCAAAGTTGGATTAATTTATTTGATTGAATAATACATCCGATCGGCTGAGACTCCCGGCGATCGCATTATCTCGTCTCTTGACCTTTCAGGAGTATGAACTGTACATGCCAGCTCAACTATGTTCGCCGAAACTAGTCAGACACTTTCAGTTCCATTAAGTCTCACTATTAACATGATCCTTAATTGGTGCAATGCACGATTTGCATGATCACGTGAGTGATGTGTTAATTTTGAAACTACCTATTTTGAAGTACCTGCGGGTACGCGAAATGCTTATCTCTATGTTACTTGCTATGTTTAGTTTATAAAATTGTTATGTACATTAATTATTCAAGGATATTTACTGATCTTGTGTCTGTATCCTCCGGTGGTATCGCACTGTTAATCACCTTGCTGTTTCTACTTTATCGTAAACCGTGCGCTTATCTCGGTTAGGTACACAATAGGATGAGTTGATCATTATGCATATATATATATATATATATATATAATTACAAGCTTGTCATAAGGAGAACCGCGGGATTTCGCCGGTAGTGGGTGCTAATCTGAAATACTGCACCCGCTCCCAGAGAAATAGCGGTAAAATTTCCGCCGCAACCATGTCTCACGACCGTGAGATAGGTGGCTACAGTCCTTACAAGGTTTGTATACCTTTCTTTCTTTTCATTCTCCTTGGCTATGATTTCGTCAGCTGGTGCCGAAAATTCGATAACGAACATGGTTCGCTTCTCGAAGTCAAGGAGAACTATTTCAGGCCTTGAGTGCGCAACAGAAACAATTGTCGAGAATATGAAGTTCTAGTATATACGGCACATCTCATTTTCGACAATTGACTTTATTCCTCTAGGAGCGTTTAGCGGAGCGGTATTAGGGCTAATGCTTTAAAAGTGACAGAGATGGTAATAAGGCACTCTTAGTGCCGCATTGTGTCTTTTGATGTAGGTCGTTCCTGCATGAGTTGAACAACTAGATATTATGTGTCCTAGATACTCGGGGTGTACATGACACGCTCTGCAGCTATGATCGGGAATATCTTGGCTTAAAATGTGGCTACGGTATGCTAGATTGGAAATGACACCGTCTTGACATGCCAAAATGCAACCTTCCGTGCCTGACTTCAATCCGGGTGATTTAAGGAAAGCAAACGTTAGTTCATACAATATCGACTGATCCTCCACATTTATGTGGAATGTACCATGCGTCCTGTTGTCGAGGAGCTTTTCGCGGAAGTTTTTCTCCTGTGCTTTCTTAATCCGGGCCTTCAGAAGTGAGTACTCGAGATGGATAAGATTTGATGAATTTTGCTCACCCCTGATATTGAAGTCAAGGCCGAGTGTTTCAGTAGCCTTCTCTGCTGCTTTGTACAGAAACGCTCCTTTGTCCATTTCTTCGTGTTCCCTGACCATTTTACGTGGAGGGTCTCGTTCGTTTACGACTATGTGAGCTGTACTCAGAATAATCCTGTTGTGAAGACATTCAAGATTTAATATTCCGCGACCTCCTTAGCGGCGTGAGATGTAAAGTCGCGGAACAGAGGACTTAGTGTGCATGCTTTTGTTCATGTTCAAACCCTTTCGCGTCCTGATATCGAGGCATCAGAGCTCGTCATTTATCCATGAGACCACTCCAAACGAATAGAGTACCACCGGGGAGTATTTTTTATAGATGTCACGTCCTGAATGCGGCTCTGTGGCATGCCCAGGTATGTATAGGTCTCTCCAGCGCAAAGGTGTCGTATAGCGCTTCTGTCAATGAGCTCAGGATCTTTGGGGATGCCATTAAGTTTTCCTTTCTTCAAATTAACCTTGGCGCATTTCTCTAACCCGAATTCCATTCCAATATTTTGAGTGTATTTCTCGAGAATCCCTAGAGCTAGATGTAGTTTATTTTTATTTTTAGTATAGATCTTAAGATCATCCATGTAAAATACGTGAGTGACCTTATGCTTTCGATTACCAGGTTTGCCGCAGAAGTACCCTTCGGAATCACGCAGTGGGAGAGATAGTGGCAATAATGTGAGACAAAAGAGGAGAGAGCGATGTGTGGATGAACCTTCAAGCCCTCCAACAGACAAATGATAAGTCTATTGGAGGTTGAATCGGAAGCTTTCCGGGAATAAATCCAGGCCATCAATAGGTAGCGCTGGTAGGATGCTGCGACTTTGCAGACACATCTATCGATGAGCAGGTTTTCCCGACATCCTGCTACGCCTTTCTTTGATCCGCGTTGTTCGTATATCTCTCGCCACACAGGTCAAATTGTCCGAACAATCCTATCATTTAGGATAGCTTTGAAGATCTTATACAGCGTGTTCAGGCAAGTTATTGGCCTGTAATTCTTGGGGTCAGCTAAGTTGCCCATCTGCGGCAGGAGCACTGTGCGCCCTTTCACTAACCACTCGGGAATAGGCTCTTCCGACTTTAGATATAAGGTGAAAATGCTGGCCATATGCTGGTGGTTTGAAGGAAACTTCTTCCATCAGAAGGTCTTGATACCATCTGTTCCCGGCGCAAAATAATTCTTCAGGTCTCTTAAAACATTTTTCACCTCCTCGGTGGTGATAGGCGGGCATCCCTCCTCAGGTTTTATGAGGGCATTGCACAGCTCCTTGAAGATATTGATGTTCCTTGTGTCTTCTTCCAGTCGATGCTGAACTTCGTAGACTTCTCGCCAAAATGCTTCAACCTCCTCTGGTTTGTGCCGGTGATCGACAGTAACTGGAGGTTCTTGGAAAAGTCGAGATGCGTTATAGAAAAACTGTTCATTTTCTCTGACCCACCTCTCTCTTCACTCCAGACTTCTACTAGCGTCAGATAGTATCCGTATTTAGTCAACAAAATGCTGCCTGATGGTCAGCAACTTTGACTTGTTAAGTGTGTGATAACGGATCCACAGTACGCGCGCGAACCGTCGAACCTTGGCAGTGAATTTCCTGCCAGATGTTATATAGTCAATCACACACTGAATGCAGGACGACTACTGCCTTGCCCAGCCTATATTTATGCTGAGTTGATGCTTTGGCCTTTTGGTCTTATCATAAACCGTTGGTTTTGTTTTACGGTCTGCATCTGCCAAAGCTCTTGCTGCATTATATACGCTACAATTGATGGTCCAGAGGTCGGACTCTTCGAAGAAATCTCCACGAAGCTCGTCATCCAGTTCAGCCAGATCTTTAAACTTGAGAGAAACCTTAGTGTTGATGTTTTTCCGGGTCCTTAAGCATCGATCTTCCTCTATTGGATGGCTGCCTGCGGTTGATCTCAGTGTTGCCTCTCTTTCTCTGTTTCCCGCTTGTTCTGGTTGCGGTTGAATAGGCGCTCCGCTTATATAACCTCTGTTCCGGAGTTCCTGGGCACGGTTTCGCAGTCTATTTTGCGAAAAATGCGAGAGCTCTGGGTGTTTCTCAACCAACAGAGTATGCAGTCGCGTCATGTAACCTTTTCGTTTAGGGGCCATACTGGTATCATAGCACTCCAGCAAGCGTCCCTGAGTCGATCCATCCACTCATAAGTATTGACATCTTGCCGGTCCATCACATTGACTCCGTCTTGATTACACTTACTACAACTATGTTTGGTTTTGTCATTGTTGTTCTCACGAGCAGCTAGGTCGCCCGGTGTCCCAGAGACACCGTTTGAGACACCTCACCCAGGTACAGGGACCCTCTATCCGCAACCCGAGAACGCGTTCGATGGCTCTGTCATAGGGTCTCCGGTTTTATTCCAAAGGAATCGAAACCGAACGAATATATATATATATATATATATATATATATAGTTAAAAGTTTGTCATAAGGACAACCGCAGGATTTCGCCGGGAGCGGGTGCTAATCTGAAAAATTGCACCCGCTCCCAGCGAAATCGCGGTAAAATTTCAGCTGTAACCACGTCTCACGACCGTGAGATATATATATTTACTTCATTCCAATATGTATCTTATCTCGACTAAAATAATTGGGACTTATTAGTGAATGTGTGAGTTATCATTGTGTAATGGGATGGTGTTTGCTCTGCTGATTTTCCTACATGAGTTATGGTAAGTACTTCTCATCGTTTTACTGTTCTTTTATTTTGTCTTCCATCTTGCGAAAATTGTGAGATGTCATCAAATTCTGCATGATATCATCGTGTATCGGTTCTTGTGTTTTTATCTACCATTGCAATTTTTGATTCTTTGTCTAACCATGGAGTTTGACATTTCGTCGACGGATTCTGCTTCGACGGTGCTGTATGAAGATTATTGTTTTGCAAGTTTGGGCACACTTGAAAGGACTATGGGATACCCAAGATTGAGTGCGTGTGGATCAGTGACTTGGAGTACGGTGGCTTAGATTGGGATAAAGAGATTGATGATCTCACATTAAAATTTTCTTAGTCTGTTATCAATAATTACTGTTCCGTTGAGGTCTTATTCTATAACCTCTCCTTTAAAATTATCTTTTTACATTATTACGCTAACTTACGTTACCTAATGAATTTAATTAGGCCGCATTGCAATTTTGACGAATTTCAAAACGTAACTAAATGCGGAAGTTCAGCATGAATTAATTAATTTTTAAGTTGTAAACTAATCTGTCGACTTGCGCTAAATTCTATATACATTGAGAACAAATCTGATCATTCAAAAAGTTGTCTTTGCGCTCTGTATTTCCTTGAATTTGATATATGTATACATATGCATACACAAAAAATACATGTATCTTATCCTTTCGATCCAATTGGTTTTTAATTTATTTTCTGATATTATATGGTTAGATTTCTTATATTTATCAGACGATATGTTCTTCCGTATAGATTAGCTGTCGTCTTGGTTCGCTGCAGCTTTTTGTGCGTGAGGCTTTCATTTTCTTTATCGTCTGTGTATCATCTCTTCTCTGAGGGCGGTCCACTGATCCTTATCGTGGTCATATTACGTTTCTCGTGCGGACGGGCATAATGGAATAGTGCGTCATGCCTGCAGTTGAGGTTTCTTTGGCCTCATCTGTTTGGTACTTGCCATTTTGTTGGATTGCTGTTATCTCATAGTGGGCGTTCCTTATTTATGCAGGTGGAGTCACACTGTTCTTCGGATTACGGTTCATCTACTGGCAGCCATAAGGGACTGATATGTCATGCCTGACTTTTATCGCTTGATCCACTGGCACATTGGTGAGTCTTTCCGTGATGGAGGTGTGCGCATGGTCAGCCAAACGTAACGTGTACTGAGTTTATATTTGCTCATGTTTTAATTTGGTTGTGTGAAATTTTGACAGATTTGATGATCAAAATTAATATATAAAAAAACAAGGTGGCTTTGTGTCTCCTCCCTTCTTAAAAATTTTCATCGTCCTCGATGAAGGGTGGAGGTTCGTCTTGTAGATCATGGAAGGGTAGTAGTATACCATTAAGCCATTTCCCTTTCAGGGTAGGCGTGAAACTACCCAATTTGTGTAGTGTTTCTAGGTGGATAGTTTCTAGTAGTAAATAACTACAAGTTGGGCTCACCACACCCACGGTGGGCCAACAGCACGCAGTATTCTCGAATGGTCACCCATCCAAGTACTAACCGCGCCCAACGCTGCCTAACTTCAGTGATCTAACGAGAACTGGTTTTTTCAGCGTGGTTTATATATATATATATATATATATATATTATAATATTATATATTATATTAACAGGGTAATCCAGACTAATTGCCTATGCTATTCTGACGTTGGTTATTGGGATTCTTGCTTGCTGTCGCTTGGCAAGGGTCGCATTTCTTAATCATTTTGACTGTTGTGTTGTGGTTTTAAATTTTCTATTAGAGTTTTTAGAGGCGTTAACTATCATTTTTCTTCCTCTATATGTGGCCATTAGTGTTATCAGTAAGAATATTCCAAAAAGTATTCCAGCTGTAATGTGATTTTTCTTTCTGTTATTATGTTGTTGTTCTTGTTCGAATTCTAATAATTCTTTCTCAATTCTCTCTAATGATTTTCCGTACTGGTATTCTTTCCAATTTTTGGCTGGTTGTATTTGTAAATCATATTCTTGTGTGGATATAAATTTTTCAAATTTTTGTATTATAGATGATACACTAATTATAATTAGTGGAATTTCTGGACTATATATGTACTCTTCTTTGTTTATGTTTATTGTTATCCCTGTCAGCATAGTGTCCTTTGTATTTGCACTACATACTGATAAGCTCTGGTTTGTTAATGGAATATAACCATGCTTGGAGGGAGGGTATTTGTAACCAGAATGAGTGTTCTTGTAATGTGACTCTTATATCACATTTTTGTAACGCTGATACAGATGGCCTGATTAACATGGTAATTTCACAAAAAGTGTTAGTTGAAGTTGTACGTATAGGTTGTTTTTCTTTACAAAAATAGTGTTATACACGGTTTTTATACAAGTATTTTGGTATTCTTGATTGGACAAAAAGAATTTTTGGTCATCAAGCGATATAGCTACGTACGGTTGTTTGGGTAGTATATATGCCGTTCTCGTTATATTCCCAATCAATTTTTGATGTACTGGATACGGATGTATTTTATATGATTGATAAGATCTTCTTTCTATAAGGGGAATGTCTATTGACATCATTAGTTTTTTCGAGTGGTATCCGATGTCAGCTTTACCTATTTGGTGTAAATCTTCGGTTTTAATATTTTTACTAGGTAATGGAAATTCATATTCACTTATTTCTTTGTTTATTTCCGTTATTATCTCTTGCAATTGCTTGTTGGTTATTAGGGCTGGTTGCACTTTTCTTTATCTAGCATTTCCATGATTTTGGAGAATTGCAGCAGGGCGTCAAGGAAATGGTCAAATTTGGCTTCTACGTGTGGTGTCCATTGTCTTATATAATTGAAATGTAATAAGTCATTCATGCTCCTTTCTTAATTTTTTATATTTATGTTTGTTTTTTCTAATGTCGATTGCATTTGTTGTATTTCATTGGTTCTTATGTGTAATTCTTGATGTATCTCGTTATTCTCTGCCTTCACTATGAGTGTTTGCTTGCCTAAAATTCGGCTCAAGTTATTTTGTCCATTTTAGAGTCCGTTAATCTTGTCAGCATACTCGACGTTTGCTTATTGTTCTAGGCAGAGATTTACTTTCGAATTCATAATACTGAACTTCCGACAGTAATCTGTTCAAATTCTTATTTTCGTTTTCGATTTTATGAAGTTCGATGTTTAAGGTATCAAGTTTCACTTCATCTCTGCAGTCTTCTTTCATTAGTGTCTTCCTACACTTCAAATAGTTATTATTGATGTCTCGTTTCAGGTCCTTGGTGTTGAAATGTTAAGTAAAGTGCCCAATGTCCAAAAACATCATAATTCTCCAGTAATTCTGCGTCAGATGTATGGAATTAAGCTTTTCGTAGAATAATCCGGAATTATCCTTTAATGGTTGAATGTTGTACTGCGTGTTACGTTCTGGAATGATTGGTAACAGGAGTAATAGGATCAATTTTTACTGGAGATGCCCTAACGTTTAATTGAACCAGTCCATCTGCACTTCAAAAATTATATCAATATCATTCAAAGTTAAATATTGACGTAATGAAAAGGGGAGGTAAGATGGCAACCTCCAAATCCTCTTCCTTCTCTTTTGTTTTTTGGTTTATATTACTTTTCAATTTTTCCTCTTTTCATACCATCGTTACAATATTCGTAGTTTTTAATACAGAGTGTTTAGAAACCTTAATCCTAAATGTTTGCAATATTATTGAATATATTTAGTTTTTTAATAATATTTTGTAATATGCTCTGTATGTTAACATAGTTTCGTTGGAAGAGTTTTTCGGGGTTTCTTGTCATACATTATTCCTGAATCCGCTCAGTCGACTCTTTAGTTACTCTTATTTTCATGATTATCATTTATTGTTCCCCAAAACTCTTCTTCGGAAACTTCATTATATGAAAAAGTTTTCTCATTTCTGTCCAGATGTTTATTTCTTAAAACCTCTTTACAACAGTTACTCATAGTGTGTCCCCTCAAGTAACAGTATTCACAACAGTGCTCTCATTTGAAAAGCTTAATTAATCTTTTGGACGCGTTGTCTGCGCACAAAACATAAACATCTTGGAGCTGATTTTCAATATTCTTATCTTCACTGAAGAAATGAACATCTGCCAATTTTTTCAACAATTTCTTTGCTGCTTCATGCTCTCATAGTCTAATTCTAGTTTCTTCGTTGCTCATCGTGATAAATGAATTTCTACGCTTGACATCTTCCACGACGCATTTAATTAGATATTTTATATTATGCGAGGGTCCTTCCATACGTTATATTCTATATTTGTGCTTGGCCAAGTTATATTCTTCTGTTAATTCCTCCAATGGTCCCTTAGAAAACTTTATGTATGTGTTCTATTTCACGCTTGGGTTTGATTGTTGAGGCGTAAATTTGCCCCTTTGGCAGCTCGGTCAATATGATTGACTCCGCCAGTCTGTGAAAGGAAATATTATATTATTATTTAGTAATTTTGAGATTTGCTCGTAAGCAACCTTTAGTTTGTCTACATATTTCTGGAAACGTTTTCCGTTCGTTGTTTCCAAAATATCTGTGTGTTTATCTAGTATCTCTACGATTGTATAGGGCCCATGACTCTTCCTGCCTAAATTGTTTGTTTTAGTTTCTTTTCACATACACTTTATTTCCTACTTTTCCGGCGAAAGGATTTAATGTTCTATCATAGAGTTGTTTAGACCGACTTTTAGCATTGATTAAATTTCTCGACGCTATATTTTTAATTTCGGATAACCGCAGTATTAAGTCTTTCAAATAAGAACCATATGTTTCCAATTTTTTGTGAGAAGGGAATGAACTAGGGATACGAGCTATCTTTCCAAACACTATCTCAAAAGGTGTAGATTTGGTTTCTTCATGAATTGATGTGTTATGAGAGAACATGGCAAAGCTTAACCTATACCAATCATCATAATAGTCAGCGTAGGATCGAATGTAGTCGACTAAAATACTGCGTGACTTCGTTCTAGTGATCCATTTGATTGAGGTCTATATCCTGACGTAGTTATTTGACTGATTCCAAATATTTTTGACAATTTTCTTAGGAGATTACATATAAATGCACTTCCTCGGTCGGTTAGTATCGCTTTTGGTGCATTGTATTGGGAAATTAAATTTCTAGCTAATGTATCTGCTCTTGTAGTTGCTGTTATCTCTGGTATTGCCATAACAATACAATATTTTGATAAATTATCCTGCATCATAAGGATGTGTCGATTTCCATCAGCCGTTATCGACAGGGGTCCTACAGTGTCGAGGGATACTTTATCAAAAGTATCTACGGGTATATCCGTTATAATCATGGGTTCGTGTATTTTGGCTCAAATTATTTTTTGCTCTTGACACACACTACATTTTCGCACGAAGTCGGTGACCTGCTCTTTTATTCCTGGCCACATACATTTTTCACGTATTCTTTCATGAGTTTGATTGATTCCTTTATGTGCTCCTATTTTACTTTCATGATTTTTAATTATTATTTGATTTCGATCTTCTTTCGGCCGAATGCGCAGGTTCCCATAATATATCATGACTTCAACATCGCTGTCTTGGAATGTCTCTTTTAAAATTCCCAGAATATTCTTTTCAGGTAGATCTTCAATTAAATCTCCATGAATTGAGATTCTGAAAGATTTCATTTTTTCTCTTTTTAGGGCTACGTGTAGATAATGTAGTCTGATTCTCAGATTTTCCTTAGTCAGTTGATAAAAATAATTTAATTTTACAATTATTGTGTAAATTCTATAATGACCACGGGGAGTTGTTAAGACTTGGTCCACTTTTGGATGTTGTTCTTTAATTTATATAGGATCGATGGCTTTTATGGCAATCAGCAAGCGTCCTAAAGGATTAGTGAATTCACAATCTTGTGAAAGAAAACGGGCATAATTTCCTTTCAGATACTTGAAATTTTCTCTGCAACTTTGTATCTTTGGGGGTGCATTGCTACTTAAAGTTTGCGTATGCATGTCAGGCAGTGTAGGCTGCACGCTAGTGATTAGTATGCTGATGTGATCGGCCTCTGTTTCTATTGCTGCCGGCTCGTTAGTCTCAAGTTCACTTGCTGCTGGTGGATTCATTTCTATTTTTCGGGGTTTCTAAATTTTTTCTAACGTTGTGGTACTTTTTGCGTTTTCTGTATTTTCCATAACTTCCATTGGTTGGTGAAATTGAGCAGATAAGACCTGTGGTATTCCGCATGTTGATGGACGAAATGTTGCTAAAATATCTGGGATGGTAGGCATTTTTGCCTGATGCGCAAAAGTTACGCTTTTGCGTGGTTCGACATCAGGCAATACTGCTTGTACTGAAGGAGGTTCTCTTTGCGATGAAGCATCTGCATCGTTATTTTCTTTGTGAACGTCTTCCTTTAGTTCTTTTTCAGCCCAGTTTATTAATGAATTTATTCTTTTTCCCATTCTTTATGTGTCTCCAGAAATTCATCAAATTGTGAGAATGAATTTGATGATTCTTCCCTACTTAATTTCGAATTATTCAGTTCTTTTCTTCCCTTATCTCGCTGTTTGTCCTCTTCGCCTTCAGACGAACTACCCTCCCTGTCGTTTTGTGGGGGGCTCACTGCTATGATGGCCCCTGCTCGAACATCTTCTATTGGCTCTTCTGGTTCTCGCCTTTCTTAAGCGATTTTCTCTTCCAAACATTCCTGAGAATGTTTAGCGGAATGGGGTGGAGCACTTTTCGGTAATTCGCGATATAGAAAGGCCGGTAGGTGTATGTCTAAACTAGGTAAGATGCTTGGTTTCTTTTGAAGTATAGGGAGTACTGATATATCGGGGTCATTGGCGGTGTCTTTAGACTCGGAACTGTTGTAATGGTAATTAGGTTGAGGTTTATTTCTTATTTCTTCTACTCTACGCCAAAGCAGGCGTTTACTTATACTACTTTCGTGAGGACCGCTATTAGGCCTTACAGTAGAATCTGTCCTTAACTTGTAATCTTGGGGCCTGGCAGTGGTCTTCGGTATTCGTGAACTTGTATATTTTGAGGCGATATTTCTAGAGGTTGATGTCGTCCAGGGTTTTGGTATTTTTTCGGTATTCCTTTTTGATTTTCCTGATTTTATTGGTAATAGTTTGGCAATTTTCTTTTCGTTTTCTTTCGGAATTTCTTCCGAGGAACTTTCTAGAATAGGATTTCGAGAAATCGCGTCGGCATTTGTATTCAGTTTACCTCGTTTTCTATTTAAATTGATATTCATAGTCTCGTAACTCGTAATTTTAGACGCCAACGAATCAGTCTTTGTCCCGGCTCTTTGAACGAATTTATCCATTTTAATGGTTCATGATCACTGACCAGCGCAAATTTTTCCCCGTAAATGTAAGATCGATAGTGGTGAACTGCATATAAGACTGCGAGGCATTCTTTTTCCGTGGTTGAATAATTGCATTCGGCGCTGTTTAGTACATGAGAAAAATAGCATATTGGTAGATCAATGCCTTCTTTTTCTTGACTCAACACAGCACCAACTGTCTAGGATAAGGCGTCGATATTTATAGTAAATGTTTTTTGGAAATCTGAGTATTGGAGAATAGGGCTTTCGCATAAGGCTTGTATCATACTTTTGAAATTTTCTTCTTCTGCTGGACCCCAGATAAAGGGCACTCCCATTTTTAGAAGGTTGGTTAAAGGCTTGTTTTTGCAGCAAAATCTTTAATATATCTTCTATAATATCCGGCTAGCCCTAGAAATTGTTTTATATTCCTTGTTTTTTTTTTGGTGTAGGGAATTTTTGCACTGCTCTGAATGAGAATTCAGTTTTTTCAGGTTCAATTGATATATTTGCCTCTTTTAACCTATCAAGGAGGCATCTTACTTTCTTGTCATGTTGCTCTAGGGTTTCTGCATATACTACTATATCGTCGAAATAGACAAATAATTCAATTCCTTGCAATCCTAATCGTACTTGATCCATAAATCATTCAAAATACGCGGGGGAGTTCATTAAATCCATGGGCATTCTGATGTACTCAGAATGTCCGTTTAAGAATGAAAATGCAGTCTTAGGTCTATCATCAGGGTTTAACTCAATTTGATGAAACCCGCTAGCTAAATCAAAAACCGTAAAATATCGGGCTTCACCTGAATGATCTAAAATTTCGGTAATATTCGCAGGTGGATAAGAATCCCTAATTTTTTTCTCATTTAATAATCGGCAATCGATTACTACTCGATATTTTCTTTTTCCCGTGTGGTCCATTTTTTTAAGCATTATCAACATAGAAGAACTATAGGGTGATTTTGAGTGTCCAATGGCACCTTCCGTTAACACACTTTTGATGACAATTTTTGCTTCTTCTTTTTGAGAGGAGGAAAACTGATAAGGACTCACGTTAAGTATATGTGTTTATAAAATGTCCGTAATGGCTTCTACCCTGCCTTCCGAGGGTGAGTAGTTTTCGTCGGTAGAATACTCGTCTTATTCATCTCCTGGCAGTTGATAATATTCAAAAGGAATGAGCTCTTGGGGGTCTATTTCAACCTCTAGATCTTTTTCAGTTGTTTTTATGGCATATATATGACATGTTCGATTGGAATTTTACACCAATGCTTCCCCCATCAATAGTCCTTTGGTAGATTTTATTAATGGTTGATACCCTTTCTTTATATCGTTGTTTAATACTTCTACTGGGACTACTTGTCGCGATCTTGCTTATTTATTTATTTTTCTTGGCCCTGTGCCTTTATAATCAGTTACTTGCTCCTGTGCGAATCTTGACTCTTTATCGATAAATGGGATTGGCGTAGTAGGATTGAAATGGGTTACTATCGTACTATGCCAGAACGAAATTTCCACCTTTTCTTAGCGGAGGTATTTTCTACCTAGAATTCCGTCCGTATTAATGGGAAAATCTGGTGATAATACATAAAAAACTACCGTAGGTTTTTCTATGGGTACTTTTATGGTACCTATAGTAGAAATCCTAATAGTCGTAATTTCTGTTATATCTATTGACTCGTCTTCGGTTCTCAGTAAATTGGAAGACGAAAATTCTTCTACTGGGGATTCTCTACTGAGTTTGGCATGGTAGATTTTTTCAGTTTCATTAAAATTCGCACGCTCTTCTGGCGCTCTTCCTTCGCCTCGCCCGTCGCTGCGTCTGCACGGCAAGCGGATATTGATGATAATAATTATGCGGCATATAAGGACACTGTTGAGATGGGCTATAATTACTCGAAAAATGTGGTTTACTTTCATTAGTATAATTTGAACCTCCAAGTGAATAGGGACGTTTTATTATCACAGAATGATGCAGTTTCTGATCCCAATTTTTATATGAATCGGGAGCTGTCGCAAAACGCACATGCGGACTAGGACTGCGATACCGTGCTCCTGAGTAGTTAGGTTGATAATACCTTAATTCATGATAATAATTTGTTGGGCAGTGAGGATTTAGCTGTTGCCTCGCTTCGTATTTGAGCGCAACTTTTAAAGCATTATCTAAACTTGAGGGGTTGCGTGCTTTTACTAAACCCGGAATACTATCCGGCAATCCACGTTTGTGTTAGATGGATCCTGAAATTATTGAAATTATTTACAAGTACAACTTGGAAGCTAATTCTTCTAAAACATTACAAAACATTTCCAGTGATATCGTTTGAAGGCAATAATCAGAAAAGATCACTAACTGTCTACAAATGGCTAAACTATCGATTTGTCTATAAAATAAAGAAATAATATCGAATGACAAATCCTCAGCATTAAACATCACTACTTATATACTTTTTAAGGCGATAAGAAGGAAAAACATAATTATTAATAATAATATTAATAATGATTAATGATTAATAATAATTAACGTCTTATTCTCATCACCACTAAACATCATCACTTATATAATTTGAAGAGGATCAGGAAAAAAACGATTACTTTCTGTCTATAAATGGACAATCTATGCATTTGTTTATAAAATTTGTTTATAAATTAAACATATAATATCGAATGACAATTCTTCGTCACTAAAAATCATTATTTGTGTAATTTGAAGACGATTAGAGAGAAAAACAATTACTTTCTGCCCATAAATTGCCAAACTATGAATTTGTTTACAGAATAAACAAATAATATTGGATGACAAGTCCGCATCACTAAGAATCACCACAAATATAATTTAAAGACGAGCAGAAATAAAAACGGTTACTTTCTATCTATAAATAGTCAACCTATGAATTTGTTTATAAAATTTGTTCATTATATAAACAAACAATTTCGGTTGACAATTCTTCGTCACTAAACATCATTACTTATGTAATTTGAAGACGAGGAGAGAGAGAAACGATTACTTTCTGTCTATAAATTACCAAACTATGCATTTTTTGATAAAATTTGTTGATATAATAAACAAATAATATCGAATGAACAATCTTTATCCCTAAATTTTTTTACTTATATGATTCAAAGGTACTAAGAAAGAAAAACGATTACTATCTGCCAATAAATGCCTGAACCATGCATTTGTTTATATAATTCGTTTATAAAATAAACAAAGTATACCAGAAAACAAATCTTCATGATCAAATATGATCATTTAACAAAATCAAGCAATTTCAACTCACAAATATAATTTGCAAGCAAAATTTCCACGATGTTGACATTTTTTAAATATAATTTTTTTATAACAATCAGATTAGATATCCTGCTAATTATTCATATTCTTACGATACTTCGACATTCATTTTCATCGAAAATGGGATCAATTAAGTTACTTATTCGAAGATAAAAAAAAATAATTAAAAAATGTCTCCTTTTTACTCTTTGTTTATTTATATAAAAAACAGAAAATTATAAAAAATAAAAAATATAATTCATAGACGCTCTTATGCAGCTATTGCTGATCACTTCCAAACAAAAAATTTGAAAATCGGTTAAGCATTGTAGGTTATTATGAATAGTAAATTCCCGATTCAGCCCACTGTGAGATGGGAAGGATGAGTAGAAAACGTGGAATTTTCATGAATCCACTTTACTCGCCGTTCAAGGAGCTCTTTTGCTGTTGAAAGAGATCTTATTTTTTGCGTTCAGTGCTGCTTAATGGTCTGGTTTTGAGCGAGTGCCCTAATTTTTAGAGTGAATTTTTTATTTGATGTTATGTAGCTAATCACGCACTGAACATTTGATGCATGCAGTCTCGCCGTTCTAATTTTAAACTGAAGCTCTGCAATACGCTCGCAAATCTTACACAGGCGTACTGAAGTACCGAAGTACTTCTCTTGTCGCTGAGCAGGGAGACCGCCTTCTCGTAATCTACACAGTTCAGATTCCAGAAATTAACATCTTCGGGGAGCAAATGGGGGAGAGCAGTATTAGCTTCAGCTAACTTGTCCATCCTGAGAAAGACTTATGAATGGATTTTTGTTCTACTATTTCTCACGTTAGCATTATCGGCTATCTGCATAGGTGGTCTTGCTGGAATGGGTGGTATGTTCGCTGGAGGATGTTTCTCTTCTAGATAAAGTGCTTCATATCCGTTTTTGCGCAAAAAGGATACCTGATCTCTTAAATATTGAGGCCTTTTATGAGCACATTCCGGGTGCATATTGACACAACGTTCATGTAACCTTCGCATGAATTCTCTTTGCGCCGGTGAGCTTCTTTGCCAATAGGTAAGGATGTCCCTCCTGAGTTGGTCCGACAATTCAAAACGATGTTCTCGCATTTATCCGGGGCCATTGCCTGGTCGTCGCCTCGGTTCGGTCCTATTACCACTCCCAACTAAACCATGGCCTTCATCCGAGAGAGACCTATTGTGGGTAGCACTGCGCGATATTGGTGACGTAACCGTATAATTTGTTGCCTTGCGGAATTAGCCCAATGCAACGTGGCATTGATGTTTTAGGTACAAAATTAGGAGCATGGTGTAGTTTGGAGCTCGTATTTTACCGCTGTTATCCTTGCACAGCGGCTGCGATCGTTGAAGGTGACAACAGTCGACTCTGGATGCTTTCTTAGAACTACGATCTGCCACTCCACAGGTTTTTTGTCGTTTGCTTCCTGATGGTCTAGAAAATTTCTTACAATGCGACAGGTGTTTAATAAAACCGCCTTCTGAGCTGCTGCTAGTACCCTGCTGATTCCTAAATGTTCAAGATATTCAGGGCACCTTGCATGCACATTGCCTGTAGTGATGTAATGTAATGTAATGCGGGTGACATCATTTATCGATGGACGTCCTATCCACTTTATGGAATCTGTGAAAGATTTAGGCTATATTCTTAATCGCTCTCTTGCTAGGAATGAACAATTTGTGGATATTTCAAGGAAAACCTTTAGAGTCATCCAACAGCTTAACAGGAATAAATAATCACTTCCTACTTCAACATCCTTCCTTTCTTTGACTGCGGTTGTATGGTATATGACGATATTACTGATAAGCTGAATGCTAAGCTTGAGCGTGCGCTTAATGCTCGAATTCGGTTCATCTATAACATCCCCAAAATTGAACATATTACTCGGTATAGAGAAAGAGCAGGACTTCTTAAGGTTGCCAAAAGAAGACAATTCTTTATGGGTGATTTTCTTTATAGCCTATTCAGTAATAAAGCTCCGCACTATATTCTTAATCTATTCCATTTTATTGACAAAGATCAACCAACACATTCCAAACTCTGTGAAAGGAAAACAGTACTAAAAATTCAGCCACACCGCATGTGTAAAATGCAAAGGTCGTTTGTTATTCGGGGTGCTCGCCTTTGGAACAAACTACTTATAAACATTAGAAATGCACTTCCACAATTTCACTTTAGAAAACTCCTTTTTGGTTACTTATTTAACACATCAAATCCTACCCTCGAAATCACACATTGGTAACACCTAAATCCTTAATTAGAAACATATATGAGTGTGTGTATGAATGCGTATTTACTTTCAAGTATGTATATTTGCGTATGTATATTTGTAATATCCTTCTGTTGATAGCCCACATCTAATTATGTGTATTATAGTTTATTTCTTTACTCTTGTTAAATACCTATTTTTGATTCCAATCGTCAAATCGATCGCCGTCACATTTTAATTGTAATATGTATCACCTGTTCCTTATAGGGCTATTTAGCCCTAGGAACTTTTCATAAATAAATACAAAATACAAATACAAAAGTTTGCACCTCTAACGTAATTAGTGTTGCGTTCAAATGCATAGGTAAAACCTTGCTGTTCAGGTGTCCTATAAGTGCATGCAGATCCTTTCTGATGTTCATCTTGGGCAGAGAATGCCTGAATGCCTGTTTTCGGTCTGCTAGATTCTGCTCTTTTATTCTCGTGGCTATTTCTGGGTACTTAAGTAAGAAGAATCGATGATGTTCTCTCCTTACACTTTGCCTACTCTTCTCTGCCCAAAAATTAAGGCGCATAACATCTCTGTTCATATGGTATGTCCATTTTAATCGCCTTCTTCGTTGCTGAACCACTGCTTCTGACACTGGTTGTATTAGGCCATCTATCTCTGGAGAATGTAGTGATGCTGGATCATCAAAAGGTTGAGGAAGAACATCAATTGCCGCTGCTTGATCTTGTGACGCGGCTTCCTCTAAGTCATGTTCATTGCTGTCTTTTTTCCACGCCAAATCAACCTGTTTGTTTAATATCCATTGCTCGGGCTTCTGAGATGTGTATATTAGGCCTGATGTTCTTCACCTCAGCGATAATATCTCTTAGTTCGACTTTCTTGACACGAGGATACTTTTCAGCAAATTTCGTCCTAAAATTGTATCCTTTTTTGTGTGTGGTTTCAAACTTGGCACTTTGATAGTAGAGACGCACCAATTCCTCATTCATTGTGATATCCCACTTGATGCTCTCCCACGGTATTTCTGTTGAGATGGTTGGCTGCAAATAGCTAACGCTAACCAAAGCATCCTCAGCAGGCACAGTTGATTTTCCACTGCTTACCGTTGGTCGCAGGTGTTCTTGCTGGCCAGCTGTTAGATTAGCGAGATCTGCCTGACCATTTTGCAGCTCACCATCGCCAAGGTCCTGCATGCTGTGGCACCCAGCGGTGGCTTCAGGGGCGCCCTGACGATCCTCGGGAAGGGACAAGCGTTTCGATATCTTTAATAGACTCTCCATGATAATTATGGGTTTTGTGTCCCTCTTAGTCCATTTCCTCTTCGTTCTCTGCCTGTCTGGTACGGGAAGCACTGTCAGTCGCAGTGCTACCGCCCAAATAGCCGACAAAGTCATTAGAGGAAAGCTCAAGCCCTGCCGCGAGGCCAATTATTATTATTACAAACTGGCAGGGTCATCTAAGTTCCATAGCACTGAGATGATCGAATGTAACCTATTATACTGTACCCTTGAATCTAATCCTCTCTGATGAGGCCGGTTTCTGCCATATTGACATTTATTGCCATATAGGGGATATTTGCAAAATCATCTGGCTTAAAGAAATGATTTCCAAAATGCTTCACTCTGAGGCTTACAAGCACATCACAATCGCAGAGAGTGTGATGTGCTGTCTCCTCACGGAAGCCGCACTTTTGACACAGAAGATCAATGTCGATCATCATGTCTCCCAATACCTTGCTTGTTGGTCCAAGTACCATTTTTCAATGGGATGCTTGGGCGAAGCATACGGAGCTCCGCAGTATGGTTCAGGTCCGTTGAGGGCTTTTGTAGTCCCATTTTTTGCCAGCATAGTTTGCTTTTTCGTTACCTTCAATGTTCTCATGTCCAGGAACCCAAGTCAGGTTGACCCAGTTATTACCGGAAACTTCGAGAAGCTCTTTCAGGCAACTCCGTACAAGTCTGGATGTAAACTCTTCCGACTGGAGAGTTCTGAAAGAAGCTAGACTATTTTTTTATTTTTTTTATAACGAGGGCTGGTGAACAAGGTCCTAATAACACACCGAAAAGGTGTGAGACTGACCCGACCTCACCTGCTGGCTGCTCGCCAAAATTTCTCCTGACGGTTGCCTCAACCTCCTTCGCATCTGTTGTGGTGTCGAGTTCGAAGACCTCAACCTCAGTGCGAGGGACAAGCTCCCTCACACTGCCACCTTCACCTCCTGGTTTTCCTGATACCCTTGATTGTTACGCCAAGGGAGTCAGGTCTTACCTTTCGTTTGAGGTCCTTAAGAACCTCTGCGTAGCTCGAGCCCTCAGCTGATTTGATTAAAACCGCCTCGGGTCGAGCTCGTCTCTGTTTCCTCTTCTTACTTTTCGTCATCTTGGATACAGGTGTCGGTAACCCTCCTTCAACCTTTTTGAGAATCAAGGTCACCGCTCCACCACGAGTCCTGGACTTCTTTTTTCTTAGCCTAGTGGTGCTCGCCTCTACGGGGCTCAGGGTGGGCTCCATTCGAAACTGACCTCCTCTGTGACGTCCAATGGACCTCCTTACTCCTCGCAGATGCCCCTGTCCAAGTACGATTGGTTCCCCCCCAAAATCCATGGCACCGGCAACCGGGGCTTGCACCCGTTCCAAACCGGCGGGGAGATTTCCACTCCCTTGGGGTAGTGTGTTTTTGTCGTACTCACTCATGGCCGGTTTCTTGTTCGAGGTGCATTCCCCTAGCTGGTTTTTGTCCACCCCGGATATTTGATTTCCCCGGTACCACCCATATCTGGGAGGCGTTTCCCTATCCGCAACCTGGGGAGGCGCCCGATGGGGAACCAGCAAGCCCACATGGGGAGCTTGACTATTGGAGCATATGTAGAGGTGGTGGTTAACAAACGTGCCAGAAGCAGAGTAGCTGATGAAGAATTTTGGTTAAATATAGAAATAGAGCATATTGTCTTATTGTATGAACAGACAGTGAGAGATGAACGTGACGCTTGTAAATATCACGTAGATCCACCTATATTAAAACCAACCATATCCAGTTCAGAACCACCACGAAAGAAGCGTGTACGAAAGTCATTGATGAACGGCGAAGTTTCCACAGCATTAGACAGGGCTAAACTGAGCAACAGAATGGCTACACTAGTAATTGCCATCATTGTTCGCTCATTGAGTCATGATATAGAAGATAATAATATCAGCCACTCTTCAATCAAGAGAGAGATCGTCAGCGCATACGAGAATAGCAGGCTCGACAACTTAGAGAGCAATGGAACGGAAAAATGATTTCAGGCATTTCTGGCAGAGAAACAGTGGATAAACTTCCTATTTTTTGACAGGATCTGATCCTTTACGTCATCAGTTATTAGGAGTACTGCAATTAACTATACTGACAGAACTGTCTTTAATACAGGTTGGAAATATGGAGCTTGCGCATTTTTACAGCAGTTCCTAGAAAAGGACCTTCTCTTCTGCCCATGCAAGCTTTACATTCATGAACTCGTATCAGATACAACCTTCAAGTCTTCAATTGAACCGCACTCCACGAGCCCAGAAGTAGCCATTTTCGGTCATTTTCGAAATGCTTGGTTTGAAATAAAAACTGATGAATATTCTTCAGTACTTCAAGATCCCGACGTCAAACAGGCCGCAGCTGATGACAGGGAAAGCATTTTGAGCTTTGAAAAGCAATAGCTTGAAGAAACGCAATCTAGAGAAGACTACAAGGAGTTCGTTGAACTAGTTGATGTGCTTATGGATGCAGACTACAAAGGATAAGTTATAGATTTGACAGATGTAGAAAATAGATTTAAGTTCCAGAATTTCAAGCTTGTGTGTTTTCTATTTTCACTTTCGTAGCTTTTGAATAATAAAATTCGCTGTCTTCAAATCTCAAAAATGTCAATTTTACAATGAAAAAATCTCCCGAATATAAGGAACGTATTCTACGGACCAAAAAAATTAAGTATAGTTAGAAGAAAAAAAAATGAAAGGAAAAAAAGAGAGACCATAACTTGCAAATTTATTAGATTTGATGAAGGCAATTAGGGCCTACCGAATGGCTGCATTCTCTTATGGTATTGATTACCATCTTGTATTTCTGATAGTTCAAATGATTCTATCATATGAGCATCTAAAACATTGCCCTTACATGTCTCTTGGGTAAACACGTTATTTTTCCGGGCAAGTTGGTTAAATGCCTTCTTGTATTCCCAAAGCAGAGCGAATGTAATTCCTGGTTTACAAACTTCAGCTAACGCCAACTGGCTGTCAGAGCAAATCGTGATTCACTTGCTGCCTATTCCTTTATTAAAAGATTCTCAGCCTAAGTAAGGATAACTTCGCCATACCTCCGTCTGTAGGAAGGTGTCATGCTATTCCAAGAGGATAACCTAATCTCTCTACCTTGCGTTGTTTTACAGACTCGTTCCCGTGCACCCCTCTCCCTTGGAGCAAACGATTAACCAGATTTATAGAGTTTCCTTGCAGAGCATCAAACCTATCTCCGCAATAGTCGCAGTCTAACTCATTACCACAAAACCACTTTAGCGTAAAGTAACGTAGGTTTAAGAATAATTAATAAGTAGAGCCAAGAAATCGTGTTTCTCTGTGTAACCAGTAAAAAGAAACTAATTGAGGCGAATTGAGATTAATTTGCTAGAGCCTCCGCGAATCTCGCTTTGTGACAATCTCGAATTGGAGCAGGTCGTGATTTCTTGTAAATTCGGAAATAAGTAATTTAATCTTCAAATCTGCTATTCGCCCGAATTCGGCGAACAATTTTTAGGGGGCCCAATTCATTTGAACGTGTCAGACCGAATTAATTTCAGTGTCAGCCAATTCATTTTAATTCGCGAGATTTAAAATCAAGGTCCAATTCGCCTGAATTCGTCAGCGCGAATACAGTTAAAGGCTGGCCTATTCAATCGAATTCGTAAGCTATGACCAACGCGCTGGGCATAAAGGATCCGTTGTAAATAAATATCAATGAGTCCCATAGCTCAGTGGTCGCCTTCAAGACTTATACACTTGGAATCGCTGGTTCCAGTCTCGAGGGATGCAATTAAAATTTTTTACAAATGACCTTGACCACGAATTAAAATGAATTGAAACGCATTCAATTCGTGCTGGCTCAATTCGTTTAAACGAATCAGAAAGCGGAATTAGGGCGAATGCAAAAATGTTAATTCGCCCCAATTAGTTTCTTTTTACTGGGTATGAGAGTTTCCACGTCAGGAATATCAGAGTTGTTATCGATATGAGCAGTTTGCCTAAAACTGGAGGAATAGTAGTGTTTTTCATTGAAATCGGTTGCAAAATTTCCAAAATATCGCATTTTCAAAAAATTCATCAAAAAAATTCAAATTAACGTACCTCCCACCATTTAAAAATTTTTTCAAAAATATTTTACCACAATATCTGACCTATCAGTCAGATATTGTGGTCAATGAAATTGATAGATGTTATGTAGCAGTCAGTACTTTTTTGACGTGTACTCCGCTTCGTCTTACTCTATTCTTGCCATAACTTTTTTAGTAGGCATTTTTGTACTTTAAATTGTATCACAGTGTTTGTATTTGTGTTCTGAGTGCAGTATATATATTAATGGATCAATAATGTTTAAGGTCCTTTATATGAGCTTTCTCGATTTTTCCGGACTCATCCTCGATTTCATAAACTACCGGCGATATTACTTTTACAACCCTGAACGGGCCTGCATATTTTGGGGATAACTTCCTAGCGACGTAATCGACCGCCGACGACAAAGTATGAGTCTTACGCCAGACGATGTCGCCCACTTGATAGCGAATGTCCCGTCTACGGCAATTATAGTACTTAGCCTGACGATCCGACGCTATATCCAAATGATGCGCAACCAAATATCTCAGAGCCGGCAATCGCTTAATCCCATTTTCCCAATCCTCTACAGCCAAGGAGACTATATCGAGGGCTCCCTCCTCTTGTCTTCTCAATGACTTTCCCAGCCTAGGCTCTCTACCATAATTTAGGATCTCTGGCGACACTCGAGTGGAACTGTGAACGGCCATGTTATATGCAAAGCGGAAATCAGGGAGGTGTTTGTCCCAACTCTGATGATCACCTTCTACGAAAGATGATATCATGGTCTTCAATACTCGATTCACTCGCTCTACCGCATTAGCTTGCGCACGATACGGCGGGGTAGTCGAATGCCTAATTCCCAATTCCGACGCAGCCTTTGAAATTAATTTATTCACAAACTCGGTGCCATTGTCAGTGAACAGTACTTCAAGAGTTACCCATTTGAAAATGACCGCTTCCTCGAACGACTTTTGGACATTAACGGCATTTGCTTTTCTTAAAGGTGAGACCTCGATCCACTTGGTAAACATGTCTAGGAAAACCAAGACATATTGGTAACCAGAACGACTCGGTGGAAACGGACCCATTATGTCCGCCGCTACCACCGACCAAGGTTGCTCGATTACCCGTTTACCCATCAATCCACAATGCTTGGACGTATTTTGCAACGTCGTTGAACATTCCGAGCCAATAATAAAGCAACGAAAGACGTTGGAAGGTCTTATCGATACCTAAGTGTCCAGACGTCGTGGTATCATGTGCTTCACTAATGGCCATCGCACGAAGCTCCAATGGTAAGACCAATTTCTAGGCCTCCAAAGCAGGCAGCAATGAATCAGTGAGATGGTCTGGTCGATGACAATAAAGCCGATTTTCCTCTAACTTCCAGTCAGGAAACTACTACGGCATCTCCTGGACCAGTTTTACCCTTCGAGTGTACCACAGATCATTCCACAGTCATACTACAGTCTTTCCAATGGCACATACGACCTCTTGATCTGGCTCATACATCCTGGAAAGAGCCTCCGGTACAGGGTGAAGGGCACCTTTCCGGTGTTTAACATCAAAATCATATTGCAATAATTTGAGGGCCCATCTTCCCAATCTACCAGTAGGATCCTTCAGCTTATAAAGCCATCGTAGACTAATATGGTCTGAAATCACTATAAAGTGATACCCCTCGAGATATGGTCTAAATTTCTCGACGGCCCATACCACAGCCAGACATTCCTGCTCGGTTAAAGTGTAGCTCTTCTCGGCGCCCTGCATAGATCTGCTAGCAAAGGCTATGACGTTTTCTTCACCATCTTGGATCTGAGTGAGGACTGCTCCTAAATCCGTACATCTTGCGTCAGTTTGCAAGTAGAATGACAGACTGAAGTCTGGTCTGGCTAACGTAGGGGCGGTTATCAGAGCTGACATAAAATCCTGAAAAGCCTCCTCCTGAGTATTCCTCAATTCGAATCTTCTATTTTTTTAATAATCGATGAAGGGGTTCAGCTTTTGTGGCAAAATCTTTCACAAACCGCCTATACCACGAGATCATGCCCAGAAACCGTCTGAGTTTACGCAAATTATTGGGAGCCGGATAAGATGTTATTGGCTCAATCTTTTCGGAGTCTGGCTGCATTCCTGTTCTATCAACCCGATAACCGAGGTAGCGTACCTGGCTGCAACCGAACTAGCTTTTAACTGGATTGACAGTAAGTCCGGCATTTATAACCACATCCAGAACTCTCTCTAACCAGTGGATGTGCTCTTCGAAGGTTTCGCTCACTACTATTATGTCATCCATATAGGCGAACGCATGGGGCTCGAATTCCAGCGTTATCAGACGGTCCAGGAAACGCTGAAACGTGTGTGCACTGTGCTAGGTTGTGTTGGACCTCGAACATTGAAACTCACGGCAGCAGTCGGTAAATTTGACACTTTAGTGTATTCATTAGTATTTCATTAGTAGTCGTTTAGTATTCCTATCTAAAACTACAGGTTCATCTCCGGCGGCTGCTACACCATCCGCTTTCCTAATATCCGCACGATACGCAAATTCCGGTAAAACGCTATCTTTAGTTGGACGAGGGGGTAAATATCCCTTTTTCATAGCAGCAGCTGCTTCGTATCGTTCGCCTGCATCCTCCAACTCTTCGAAAGTCCTATACTCAACTTTAGGCAAGGCATCCAGATACTTTGGATGTAAATTGTTGATGGCAAGTTGTAACTGCTCTAACTCTGATATCGGAGGGTCATAATGCTGGAATATTAGGCGAATATTCAACAAGTAGTCTGCTATAGGTTTATCTGGACCTTGAGTACCTCTACGCCCCTCATCCCTAACTCTTGTTTGAAAATTCAATCATCCGTACCTACGCCTAAAAGCAATGGTGAATTGCTCCCATGGTTCCCATCTTCTACTATTAAACCGGTAACAATGTTGAGCGGAGTCTTTCAACAGAAAAGGAAGTGCTCTAGAGAGATCCCCATCCATTAAACAACTACCTCTACTACACTCCTCAACTTGAGTTAGAAACTCCTCTGCGCTACTATCGCGTTTCCCGCCATATTTGAGGTTCCATTTCCTTACTACAGCATGGATATCATCCCTACTCCGGGGACGCACAGATGTCGGTAAATTAGAAAAAGTGAAGTTGCTTACAGGACTAGGAGAAGACATTTGTAGTCTGGGTCTATTGTCTAAATGACTGCTAGGAATATGATCAGTACAGAAAGGATCGCTAGTGAGTACAAACGAATCTAAAAACGGATTAGTACCACTGAAATAATTAGAATTCTGCAAGGTAGCAGTTACATAACTAGCATCGGAATGCCTATCCTCATCCTGTAAAATCTGATTCCGCCGCTCCGAAACGTTTGGAGAATTAAAAGGGTGTATATTATCGCTAACGGCACTAGTCTGACCATAATCGTTAGAAAAAGGAATCATCCTAAGCGTTGTGGATTGAAATTAAAAAATTAAAAATTAATTAATTAATTAATTTATTAATTTATTATTTTAATTAATTAATTAATTAATTAATTAATTAATTAAAAATTAAAAATTACTATACTGGCGTCAGGATACCCGAAGCCTATCCAAAGTGGTAGTCAAGTCGCGCACCCCACTCTCTTCCCAAGTACGATGCATATGGCGACAGTGCTGGTGGAACCTAACCAAAAACCATCACAACGCCATATCATCTCCTTCGGAAGAGAGATAGAAATAATGAAGTATTTCCTGGAGCTCATTGACTGTT
>CAKNYM010004639.1:0-11649 GCA_932195095.1 Andricus curvator | reverse complement strand
TATTTTGGCCTGAAGGTTCAAGAATTTAAATGAACTTTTTTTTCACGTCTGAAAAATATTTATGTGTTGAAATTTCGTCTCTTTTGGGTTCAAAATTCAAGTATCTTCGTGGAAAATTTACTTTTCCTTCAAAACTCATATTTTGATATTGACAAGTCAAACTAAAATATTTTTTGGATGAAAATTTAACAATTTTTTCTTGTTGAAAATTGTCTTTTTTATTTAAAAATTCATCTGTTTCAGAAGAAACTTCATCTTTCTTGGATAAAAATGCAACTGGTTTGTTGAAAATTATTCTTCTTTGCTTGAGGATTCAACTATTTTGTTTGAAAATTTCAGTTGAACCACTTAGTTAAGAAAAATTTTTTTTTGAAGATTCATATTTTTAGTTGAAAATTCATCTCTTTGGTTAAGAAATTAACTATTTTGTTAAAAATTGATCTTTTCTAATTGAAAATTCAACTGTGTGGATAAAAGTTGAACTACTTTGTTGGAAATTTATTTTTTGAATGGAGGTTTATCTCTTTGTTTGAAAATTTAACTATTTTGTTGAAAATTAATTTTTTTTGTCGAAAATTCAATTTTTGTACAGAAAATTTATATTTTGGCCTGAAGGTTCAAGAATTTAAATGAACTTTTTTTTCACGACTGAAAAATATTTATTTGTTGAAAGCTCGTCTTTTTGGTTTTAAAATTAATTTTTTTTAAAGTAAATTTCATATTTTTTATTAAAAAATCAATTATTATACTTTTTTGTTGAAAATTCAATTATTTTGTTGAAAATTTAATTATTTTTTTGAAAATTCAACTATTTTGATAAAAAGTCACCTTTTATGGGAGAGAAGTCATTTTTTTGTTTGAAATAAATAAATAAATTTGGGAATTTTATATGTGTATCTGAAATATTGTTTTATTCCGGTTATAAAAGATCCTATGTTAAAAATATTACCAGATAAAAATGCTGATAATTGAAAAGTAATGGTCAGACAAAATGAAAAATTGGTCAAAGGAAAATGAGTGAATTTTGAAACTGAAGTTGTCGGCCACCCTGCCTTTTCGATTCGTTTTTATATCAAAATAACTCCCCTAAAATATTTTTGCAAAAAATTTATTTTTTCAAAAGTTATTAACAATCAAAGTTCTTGATCATTTTTTTTCAAAAATTGATTACTCGCGAACGGTTAATCGAAATTCAATAATTGAGTTATGCAAATTTTTATTACGAAGTATACTTTACGCTAAAAAATTGTTCGGTAGAAAAAAAAAAGTTTATTGATTAAATAATCGTTTGTTTTAAACAATTGAAAATTAATTAAACTTCTCCGCCTGTGAAAGAATTCTTCCACGTTCCAATAGATTCTAAAATCTCTTCCAGTGATATCATTTGAAGGAAATAATAAAAAAAGATTACCTTACGTCTACAAATGGCTGAACTATGCCTTTGTTCATAAAATAAACAAATAATATCAAATAACAATTCTTCTTCACGAAATATCACCACTTATTTAATTTGTGGACGATTAGAAAGAAAAACGATCACTTTCTATCTATAAATGATCAAACTATGCATTTGTTTATAAAATTTGTTTATAACATAAACAAATAATATCAAATAACAATTCTTCGTCCCTAAATATCACCACTTATGTAATTTGAAGACGATTAGAAAGAAAAACGATCACTTTCTATCTATAAATGATCAAACTATGCATTTGTTTATAAAATTTGTTTATAACATAAAAAAATAATATCAAATAACAATTCTTCGTCCCTAAACATCACCAATTATGTAATTTGAAGACGATTAGAAAGAAAAACGATCACTTTCTATCTATAAATGGTCAAACTATGCATTTGTTTATAAGATTTGTTTATAACATAAACAAATAATATCGACTGACAATTCTTCGTCACTAAATATCACCACCTATGTAAGTTGAAGACGATTAGAAAGAAAAACTATTACTTTCTGTCTACATATAAATGACCAAAATATGCTTTTGTTTATAAAATTTGTTTATAAAATAAACAAATAATATCGAAAGAGCAATCTTAATCACTAAATATTACCAGTCATATAATTTAAATTTACTAAGAAAGAAAAGCGATTACTTTCTTCCAATAAACGCCTAAACAAAAAAATCAATAACTTTTGAACTACTGCAAAATACTAACTTTTTTTTCACCAAAATTTTCGGAAGAGATTTTAGAATCTATTGGAACGTGGAAGAATTCTTTCACAGGCGGAGAAGTTTAATTAATTTTCAATTGTTTAAAACAAACGATTATTTAAACAATAAAATTTTTTTTTACTGCCGAGCAATTTTTTAGCGTGAAGTATGCTTCGTAATAAAAATTTTCATAACTCAATTATTGAATTTCGATAAACCGTTCGCGAGTAATCAATTTTTGAAAAAAAATTATCAAGAACTTTGATTGTTAATAACTTTTGAAAAAATAAATTTTTTGCAAAAATATTTTAGTGGAGTTATTTTGATATAAAAACGAATCGAAAACTGTATAAATTGATTAAAAATAGAACTATCGATTTAAAAGTGGCACACTTGAGATATTTTGACCCATGTATAAATTGCTCAATTTATTGCCTTTGAATTTCCCGGCTTATCTACAGCAGTTTCATACTTTCTCGTTTCGAAGAAATTCTGATCGAGTTGTCACTCTACGTTAGTCCTAATCTATGACTGATTCGGTATTTACCAGTTGGAGTTGGTTTATACGCTGTGAGTGGAGTTTGTGATTTTTGTGGAAGAAAATAAATTTTGAGTTAATTTTTTTACAATATTAAAACCTCGACTTGGTCGAATGATAGTGGCTCGTGGCTTGATGATACGTCATGTTTCGGAATCACCACATTTGTCCGCTGTCATGACAAGTAGACAACAATGCCTTTGTCAAAAAAACGAGGAAGTATGACTAACGTCGACTACAAAGCTCGTCTAGAACATAAATTGTACTTGGTATGAATAATTAAATTAATAACTTGTAGAGAATTAGAACATTTTTCGGTAAAAATTGTGCATTTGGCTTTTAAATTATTAAATTATTTTCTGTTTTTATTATAAGATTGGTAACCATAAATTTTTGTTTTATTGATATTTTATAAAATATATTATGCGAATTCTAGAAGACGTCACATATTGTAATATTATTTATATTTAGGTATATATTTTTTTAAATCTTAAATGTAACCTAAACTTTTTTATTTTTGAATCAAGCACTTTTTTTTAAATTGAAGAAATATTTAAATAGTAGTTCAATTTTTAGGAAAAATAAGGAATTTTTTTATTTTTTAAATACCAGAGTAATGAACAAAAATTAAGAAATGCCAGAGACCACTGAAAAATAACAAAAAATCAAACTTCCTACGCTAAAATTCCCCAATAATAAAATTCCCGAAATTATAAAATTCCTGAATTTAAATAATTAAAAACATCGTTTTTTATAAATATTACTTATCAAGAATACAATAATAAAATATTTGTATCAAATAATTTTTTTTTTATTGTTTAAAGTTCTTTAAAATTATTGTTTGAATTTAAAATAACAATAATTCTATAAAAATTGAATGAGAAATAAAATTAAAAAACGTGCGCCTCGAACGGAAAAAAAATTCTTCCTGAATTTCCTCCGAACCTAATAACAGTAAAAATATTTTCCAAACAAACTCAGCAGAATTCAATTCAGCACTGATTTATCTCAAAATTTATTTTTATTTTTTTGTTTTTTAATTTAAAAAATCTGGTTTTGAGAACGTTTAAAATACTATGCACATTTTAAAACCAAATTTTTCGGGACTGAAAAATACCGAAAAATAAAATTCCCGAATATTAAAATTCCTGAAAGATACAATTCACGAACAGTTTATAATATTAACGAATTTGAAAATTCTCGGCATAAAATTGCCGAATTATAAAATATCCGAAATATAAAATTCCCGAATTTAAACAATTGAACCATTTTTTATAAATATTATTTTTCTATTGAAAGTAAAATAATGAAATGTTTGTATTAAAAAAATCTAATCAAATTTTGGTCAAATAATTGTTTCATGCAGGGGTCACAGTGGTTTAGCAGTTCAATTTTTAGGAAAAATAAGGAATTTTTTTTATTTTAAAAATACCAGCGTAATGAACAAAAATTAAGAAATGCAAGAGACGACTGAAAAATACCAAAAAATCAAACGTCCTACACTAAAATTCCCCAATAATAAAATTCCCGAAATTATAAAATTCCCGACATAAAATTGCCGAATTATAAAATATCCGTAATAGAAAATTCCCGAATTTAAATAATTAAAAACATAGTTTTTTATAAATATTATTTATTAACAATACAATAATAAAATATTTGTATCAAATAAATTTTGTTCATAGTTTAAAGTTCTTTAAAATTATTGTTTGAATTTAAAATAACAATAATTCTATAAAAATTGAATGAGAAATAAAATTAAAAAAACGTGCGCCTCGAACGGAAAAAAAATTCTCCCTGAATTTCCTCCGAACCTAATGGCAGTAAAAATATTTTCCAAACAAACTCAGCAGAGTCCAATTCAGCACTGATTTATCTCAAAATTTATTTTTATTTTTTTTTTAATTAAAAAAATCTAGTTTTGAGAATGTTTAAAATACTATGCACATTTTAAAACAATTTTTTTCAGGACTGAAAAATCCCGAAAAATAAAATTACTGATTTGAAAAATTACCGAATAATAAAATTCTTGAATTTGAAAATTCCTGAACAGTTTATAATATTAACGAATTTGAAAATTCCCGACAGAAAATTGCCGAATCAAAACATCGACAACTGTAATTTGGTGATTCTGAATTCTCTTTCGTTAAAGCTCCTTCGGCCTGCGATTGCTTATTCAGATTACTGAAATATAAAGCAAAAATTTTATTTATCACGATTACTTTAATATTTGTTTCTTATTTTGCATTAAATTTTATTCTCAACCACCCTGAAAAATGTATCATTTCAATAAATTAATATTATTACAATTCATAATATGCATTGGCATTGAAACATACGTATTTACATTGTCTTGTTTTTATCATTGAAAAAAGTGAGCATCCAATAAGAAAAAAAAACAATTTTGTTATTAAACATTTTATTGCATTTTGCGTCCTTTTCCAAAAAGGTAATTTTTTATTTTAAATATATTTTTATAACAAGAGTTTATTCAAAATTTGTAGATTTTTTTTGGGTAAACAACTTTTGTCTTCTCATTTTTTTGGCCTCTTGTGTCTTTTTCCAAAAGTTAATTTTTTTATTTTTAATCTTGTTTTTTACGATTAAAACAAAAGCCACGCATCCTTAAACAAATAATTAAGAACAAATTTGTAGCTCTTTTTTGGATGAATCATTTTTGTCGCATTTTTTTTCGTAGCTTGTGTGGTTTGTCCAAAAATTTAATTTTTTATTTTTAATGCTGTTTTTTACGAATTTAAACAAAAACTACACGTCCTATCAAAAAGTGATAAGTAATAAATTTATAGATCTTTTTCGATTGCACAATTTTTGTCTATTCATTTTTTTTCGTATCTTGCATATGTATAGTTTGACTGCAAAATGGAATTTTTTATTTTTCATTATTTTTTGTGTGATCAAAATTTGAATTTTGGATTTTTCAAGAAAATTCAAAGAGTAGAGCTTTCCAAAAGCAAAGTTTTTTTTCTCCTCACGTCTTTTTATATCATGCGTTGTTTGGCTTAAAATTTTCATTTTCATTAGTTTTTTTGTATTTTGTAAATTCTGTAACTGATAATTTGTTCTTTATCACAAAAAGTAATTATGATAAATTGTTCGTCTTTTCGAATACAACGAAAAGCCGTACATAGAATTTTGCAAATTCTAAAAAAAAGTGGTCTCAAAAATTTTGAAAATGCTCTAGCTTTTTGAATTTTTATCCGAAATGGCTGGCTAACGAACTTTCAATTACTTCACAGTAATTGAAAAAAATGTTTATCCAGAAATATATTTTTTCAAATATTATTATTTTAAATTCAAACAATAATTTTATAAACTTTAAACATTAAAAACAAATTTTTTGTGGATCAAAATATTTTATTGTTGTATTTTTGATAAATAAATAATATTTATTAAAAAAATTTTTATTGTTCAAATTCGGAAATTTTCCAATTCGGGTATTTTATTATTCTGAAATTTTCCAATTCGGGAATTTTATTATTCGGAAATTTTATTGTTCGGGAATTTTATTACTTGGCATTTTTATTATTCCGGAATATTAGACTGTCGGGAATTTTATGTATTTTTCGGGATTTTTAATTCCCAATTTTTCATGCAGAAATATATTTTTTCAATTATTATTTTAAATTTAAACAATAATTTTTTTAAACTCTAACGTTAAAAAAAATTTTAATTGTTTAAATTTGGAAATTTTATAATTCGGAGGTTTTAAAATTCGGACATTTCATAATTTGTCAATTTTCTGTTAGTAATTTTATCATTCGGGAATTTTCAAATTCGGCAATATTATTTTCCGAAAATTTTGCAATTCTTTAATATTACAAACTCTTCGGAAATTTTATTATTCGGGGATTTTCTAATTCGGGGTTTTTATATTTCGGCAATGCTATAATTTTTATAACTTTATTATTCGGGAATTTTACAGTGTCGGGAATTTTATTTTTCGGAATTTTTCAGTCATCCTAAATGTAACACTTATAAGAAACGATTATGTTATTTTGTCTTGCGCAATTATAAAATTTTAAAATTATTATTATCTAATACAAAATTTATATATTTCATAGTATCTATTAATACCCAAAAATAAATTGATGTTTTTCAGTTTTGTTAACTAGTTAGTTAAACAAAAAATAAATAAAATTGTAAAAAATTGTGAATTAAAGGACTAAATGTTAATCTGAAGCATAATGATAATATAAAAAATCTTATTTATGATTTTTTGAATTACAAATACCAATTTCGTACGAAAAACACTAACATAACAAAAAGTTGTTCCATAATGTAAATCTTCTTTGAAAATTAATGATTTTTGTTTAAAAAACAGAGTGGTTAAAATAACCGATTTCCGGTGTAAAACGCCAACACAACCTTAAATTGTTAAAAGATGTGAAAATTGTTCAATATTCTAAATCTTGTTCGAATTTTAATTATTTTTGTTTACAATAACCGAATTCCTGTGAAAAAACTTATTTTTTGTTATAATATCAGTTTTTGTGTAAAACGCTAACGTAACCTTAAATTGTTAAAAAAATTATGAAACTTTAAAATCTAACAGCTAACAAAACCGAAAAACGTAAATTGATGAAAAATGGTAATCTTCGAAATCTAATAATTTTTTATTAAAAATACCCATTTCCGATGTAAAACGCTAACATAAGCTAAAATTGTTGAAAATTCGAAATCTTGATATTTTTTGGTTAAAAATGCTAATTTCCGATGGAAAAGAAACTAACGCCACCTAACATTTTTCGAAGTTTTAAGTATTCTTCGAAACTTTCTGAATTTATATTAACATTATTCTGAAAATACTTCTTTCCAGCGAAAACCGCTAACATACAACATGAATAATATTTTCAATAAGATTATTTAAAATAATCCAGATTATTTAAAAAGCCTTATATGGATCTCAATTCGCATAAGATTTTCTTTCAATGATTTTTTTAGGTTTAATTTTCAAAATTTAGGATATAAAACAATTTCAAGTTGTGAAAAGCCACAGTTTCTCTCTAAGCTAATCATAATTTATTTATTTATTTGCCACTAGTTTCTTATAATTCTTGAAACATTAATCGTAGCTTCAAAGCCCTGATGTTTTTAATTGGGACACAAATGTATTTAGTTCCAATCGATAAATAAACAGCCAATTTTATTTTTTATTTAAAACCCTTGGAGTTCAAACTCGTCCAAATTTAAAAGTCTTGCGATTAAGAAAGAAATATAATTAGACTTTAGATGTTTAGATGAATTTAAAAATTGTCTATAATTATTGGCTAATAATTTAATTACTGGATTTATTTTCAGGCAAGGGAAAATCCAGAGTCAACATTTGACATTTCAGAATGTGCTCTAAAACAAGTACCATCTGGAATATTTTCCCTGTGCAGGGTGTTTCGAAAAAGAAAACTCTTGATGAACAGCAACAAGATAAATTCACTCTCAAATGGAGGTGCCTTAAGTGATCTTTCTCTTCTTACTGTTTTAGACCTCAGTTTCAATGAACTGAGCCATTTGCCTTCTGATATAGGATTTCTCGTTTCTCTCGAGGTAAATTTTACTAAATTAATTATTGAATTTCCAGCTTTTCCGACAAAATGTTCATCACTAAGTTTATACAATATTCCAGGGATCACAGCGCAAAATGAGCCCAAAAAAGGGGAAATAGGTCGATTTTTTTTACGAAAAAGAGGAAAAATTCCAATTTTATTTTGCAAAAAAACAAGAAACAATCTTTCTATAAGGAATTTTATATTTTTAAATTATCTTAAAAATAATTATTTTAATTGGATATACTTAGGTTGTTCGAAATCCATTCACGGCAATATAAAAAAGTCCGACAAAAAATAAAAATAAATTTTTATTTGTTTAAAATCGTTCTCATAATCCAGAATATTTTTTCTTTTACAAATTCCATCACAGAGTGTCTACTCATCTGGAAAACTGGGAAAACCTGGAATTGTCAAAGAATTTTTATATCCCTGGAAAAACTTGAAAATTTCAGGGAATTTTTTCCAGTGTGATAACATTGTTTTCAAATTGTATTATTAAATTAAATAACAATGTTTCTTATTTGTAAAAATAACTTTTAATGTACTGGATTTATACTGATTTAAATCAAACTTCTTTGTATCATTTTCACTAATCTTAGGAAAATATCTTTTATTCAATGTATTATTATGTTAAATATGCACTGAATTTTGAGTATGAAGATTAAATAAAAATTTGTTTTAATTATTATATAAATTCAGGGACTTCTGTGTGTTTTTAGTATTATTAATTTATTTAGTAATTCGATGGTGATGATTAATATATTTTGAGAATATCCTGTAATCATTTATCATCACTTGTCATTAATTTTCTACCGAAAAAGACAAATTTTCAATTTAACAGTTACATTTTCAAAAACAAAAATAGTTTTCAACTTTAATGATGAATCTTCAACCACCCAACTGAATTTTTAACAAAGTAGTTCCACTTTCAACCAAAAAATATGGATTCTCAGTAACAAATGTAATAGTTGGTAAAAAGATAAATTTCCAACAAAACAAAAAAAAAAGGATTTTTAACCAAGTTTCAATAAAAAATGTAATAGTTGATATTTGAACCAAAGAAGACTTAAATTTTTAATCCAAAACAGTTGGGTTGAACCAAACAGTTGAATTTTTAACCAAAAAAGATTACATCTATACCAAAAGAGACGCATTTTCAATAAAATACATAAATTTGTAACCAAACCATTGAAGTTTAAACTAAAAAAGACCAATTTTTAAGAAAAAAGAGTTAATTTTCAACCAAGCTGTTGAATTTCCAAGCAAATAGTTCAATTTTCTACCAAACTGTTAAAATTTCAAGAAAAAAAAAGAATTTTCTACAAAACAGTTGAATTTTTAACCCGAAAATATGATTTTTTTTTAAAGATAATTATCAACCAAATAGTTTAATTCTCAACAAAAACAGATTAAGTTTCTACACAAAAGTTGCATTTTTAATCCAAAAAAATGAAATATCTACGAAAAGAGATGAATTTTTAAACCAAAAATACAAATTTTCTACTAATAAAGATTTTTCAGTCAAGAAAAATAATTCAATTAAATTGTTACATTTTCAAGCCGAAAAGATAAATTGTCAACACAAAAATATAAATTTTCAACAAAAAAGTTAATTTTCAACGAAAAAGTAAGTTTGCAACCACACTTGAAGCGAAAGAGACGAATTTTCTACAAAACAGTTGAATTTTCATCCCAAAAATATGAATTTTCGACCAAAAAGGTTATTTTTCAACCTGAAATCGTTCTAACAATTTTTTTCAAAGAGAAAAAATCGATTTACTTATTTCTTAAATTAGAAACAATAGAGTTATATGGTAGGTTTTGCCTGAAAAAATAAGCCGCGATTGAATAAAATTTGACCATTTTTTTTAATTTGTAAGAAGCGACAAAATGAAAAAAAATTAATTAAAAAAATATTGTTAAAACAATTATTTTTCGTAATTTTTAAACTTTTTTCGTGAAAAAAAAATATTTTTTTATAAGACTTGACTGATAACATTTTAATTCTCAAAATCATAGAAAACTGTTTTCTTCCAGAGGCTTGATTTTTAACACAACTTTTTTAATTGTAATAAAAGTTTGCAAAATTCAAATTTGTATTTGGCACCCTAATTTACACCTACATTGTAAAAAAAAAGAATGAAAAATACATTTCATTTTATAATTTTCCCCTATGATTTCTGTGGGAAAATTACACGTTTATTGTAAATTGCATAGACTTATCGGAAAATTACTTAAGAAATCAGTGTAAATTTACAATTAACGTGTAATTTTTCCACAATAACTATAGAACATCAAAATACCGGTGATCTTTGTGGGAAAGTTAGATCAAGAATCGTAGTAATTTTACTGCAAAAATCGATGGAAACTGACAACATTTAAGGGAAATTACAGAATATTTTGTTTGTTTTTTTCGTGTAATTTTACACCAATCCTTGTGTGAACAGTACAAAGATTACTGGTATGTATTTTTATGTCCCGGGTATCGTCCACAAACTACGTTACCAATTTGATTTTGTTGAAAATTCCCTTTTTTTTGTTGAGAATTAATTTCTTTAACTAACAATGTAACTATTCCATTTTTCGTTGAAAATTGATATTTCTTATTGAAAACTGATATTTTCTAGTTGAAAATTCGTCTTTTTTGGTCGAAAATCAATCTTCTTGGTTGAAAATTTATCATTTTGCATTAAAAATGCAACTGTTTAGGTCTAAATTAATCTGGTTTGTTTTACGACTTAACAATTTAGTAGAAAATTAAACTAATCAGTCGAAAATTAACATTATGTTAAAAAATCATATTTTTGGTTTAAATTTAACTATTTGGTTAAAAATTAAACTATTTTTTTTTAATTTAACTTTTTGTAGAAAATTAAATTTTGTGTTAAAAAATCACTTTCTCTGGTTGAAAATTAAACAGTTTTGTAGATAATTCGTCCTTTTAGATTTAAATTCAACAGTTTTGTTGCAAATTAATGTATTTTGTTGAAAATTCGTGTTTTTGGTAGAAATTAATCTTTTTGCTGAGAAATTCATTTTTTTTAAATCGAACTATTTGGTTAAAAAATTCACCTTTTTTAGTTTGAGAATTCAACTAATTGGTTGAAAGTTGAACTAGTTTGTTAAAAAATCATATTATATTAAGTTCACCTCCTTGGTTGAAAATTTAACTATTCCATTTTTAGAAAATTAATCTTCCGGGTTAAAAAATCATCTTATGGGATGAACTCTTTTGTTGAAAATTCATTTTTTTAAAGATTCATCAGTTTAGTTGATAATTCATTTCTTTTGTTAAAAAAATAAATATTTTTTTTAATTCTCTCCTTTTCTGGTTGAGAATTAATTTGTTTAACTATCAATGTAACTATTCCATTTT
>CAKNYM010004635.1:0-22775 GCA_932195095.1 Andricus curvator | reverse complement strand
ATATCAATAGAGTGCCTCATGAAATACTTTTTACTACATTTTCTAAAACCTTTACTGGGAAATTTCTTTCTTCTTCGAAACAAATTATTACCTATTTTTGCCAGATTTGAAAAAAATATTTAAAAGTCGCTATTGAAGTTTTTTTTTTTTTTTTGCCAACGGCGATACTACGCTGTAAACACCAGTTCTCGTAAGATCACTGAAGTTAAGCATTGTTGAGCGCGGTTAGTACTTGGATGGGTGACCGTTCAGGAATACTGCGTGCTGTTGGCCCGTCGTGGGTGTGATGGGCCCACATTGGTAGTAAATATCCACCTAGAAACACTACCCGAATCGGGTAGTGAGGCAATGAACTATCGAGTTCGAACTGCTGATCAATGTATGTATGTAATGAAGTTTTTATGTCGAAAATTTGATTTTTCGAAGATTTTAAATTTTCATTTCTATAATTTTAAGTTAACCATCTTGTAAAATACACCAAATTTTTCTATCAGTGTGTTATGTGACCCTCAAATTTTGCTCATTATGAAAAAAATTTGAACTCCGGTTTTAAGATACTTCAATTTGCGATTTTATGATAAAAATGAGATTAAGAAGTCAAATTTACTCCTACATTATTTTTTAAATTATGAAACTTTCAGGAATTATTACTTACTTCACTAAAAAAAACATTTTCACATCAAAAAAAAAGTAAGGAATACGTCAAAAAAAACGTCAAAGTAATGTCTGGCAGGTCTTGAGACATTTTTTTTTAAATATTAAATGATTTAAAAGTTTTTTACATTCTCATTCTAATGAGAAGGTATTGGTTTTATGTAAAATTTGACATAGTCGGTTTTCATCAAATCTCCACGTTTTGAGACCCCCTGAGCCAGAAAAAACGGTTTTTACCAAGGTTTCTGTCTGTCTGTAGTCTGTCTGTCTGTCTGTCAGTCTGTCTGTCTGTCTGTCTGTCTGTCTGTCTGTCTGTCTGTCTGTCTGTCTGTCTGTCTGTCTGTCTGTCTGTCTGTCTGTCTGTCTGTAGCTACGATAACTTTCGAAAAAATGATCAGATTTGATTGAGCTTTGGCACACTTTTTTATGGCCGAAAAATAGAGAACGAGTTCGTTAACCAGCTATTTTGGATGAAAATTCAAAAAGTGAGCACATTTTGAAAATTTTTGAGACCACTTTTTTTGAATATTTAAAAATTCTATGTATGGTTATTAGTAGTACTCAAAATGACGAACAAAATATTCTAATGACTTTTCGTGATAAAACAAAAATTACTGGAGTTATAGCATTTTCAAAATTCCAAAAAACAAAAGAAAATGTACATTTTAAGCCGAAAAACGCACGATATGAAAAAAAGTCAAGAGGAGAAAAACGTTGCTTTTTGAACGCCCTATAATATTTTCATAACAACTTTTTGAATTTTTTGAAAAATAAAAAATTCAAATTTTGATCGCACAAAAAAATAATCAAAAATTCCATTTTGCTGTGAAACTATGCAAGATACGAGAAAAGGTCATTCCACCAAAATTGTGCACCCAAAAAAGATCTACAAATTTCTTATCATTCACTTTTTGATATGACGCGTAGTTTTTGTTTTATTCGTAAAAAACAGCATTGAAAATAGAAAAATAAAATGCACAGAACCGAGCGTGGAACGCAAGGTTCAAATGATTTTCAAATCAAATATCGAGCGCGAAGCGCGAGTGTCTGGATGAGAATGTGTTCCTTAAGGTCGATAGAACCTTGAGTAAATGAAGTTCCTTTTCAGTCTAAAATAAAAACAAATTTAACAATCACTTAATATGTAGAGGTTTTGATAATTTTATAATATTTGCAAACAAACTTTTTCTTTTCATCGAAGTCGAACACGAAGTTGAAAAATCTAGAGCGACCGAGCGTAAAGCGCGATGTAGATACGCCCGAGCGCGTAGCGCGAGGTAAATACATAATCGAGCGCGAAGCGCGAGATCCAACAGTTGCGCGCCCTAGGCGCGCTCAAACTTGCGAGCGAAGCGAGCCGCGCGCGAAGCGCGCGATGAGAATGTGCCCGCGACGCGGGCAGATTTTTTTTTTTTTTGAATAATTCGATGCAATTAAAAATATATTCAGGAGTTTTGGAAGTTTTTGAGAGATTGCAAATATTTTATAACTTCGAAAGGATTAAAAAAATTTATAAAATATTTTTAAATTTTTTCTCAACTTCTTTCTTCAAATATCTTTTAAACTGACTCAAACTTTCCCTAAAACTTTGTAAAATTTTGTAAAACAAAAAAATTTTTCCTAACATTTTCTAGATACTTTCTCGACATATCTGAAATCTTTAAGAATATTTTTCAATTTTCTCAGGAATCGTAAACAAATTATATTTATGAAACCCTAAAAATAAATGAAAAATCAAACCTAGAAAATAAATAGCTATCAGAAACTTTTATTTTTATTAAAAATTATTTTTCCCCTCAAAGTATAATTTTCTTTCTTTTTCTTGACTAAAAAATCTTTTAGAGTTGAATATTCAACTATTTTGCTGTAAATTCGTCTTTTTTGGTTAACTTTAACTGTTTTTTATTTGAAATTAAAATAGTTTAGGTAGATATATCAACATTACTTTACAAAAAAGAAACTTAAGAAATACATTGTTTTCCGAAATCTGTATTCTGTATTAACAATTATATTTTATCTCAAATCGTCAAACTACACGCGCACCTGATGCGCGGTTTTTGATGCAGGTAAATATAAAAAATAAGGTACCACAGACGTTCATTTACCAAGAATTTATCAAGTTTTTAATTTATTGAAAAAAGTATTTTTTAATTGTAGGACAAGAATAGCCCACATTTTTTTCAAATAGTATAAATTGTTTTAACTAAGATAAGTAATACATACTTCCTAAACTTTCCATAATTTAAAAAAATGCAGGGATGAGTTTGACCTCTTATTCTTAACTTTATCATAAAATCGCAATTTTAAAGGTGTTAATACCGACCATAACATTTCTTTTATAACAAAAAAAATTTGGGGGTCAAATGGCACCATGATGAAGAATTTCCTGCTTTGTACAAGATAGGATAGTTAGCATTATAGAAATGTAAATTTGAAAACTTTAAAAAGTCGAATTTTTGGAAACCTCGAGAGCGAACTTTAAATAAATTTGTTTAAATCTAGCAAAAATAGGGGCTTATTTCATCTGGGAAAGAAATAAATGTTTTCGTTGGCCACCCGAATATATAATAATCTTCTATTTTTACTTATTCAAATAATAATCTAATATCCTTTTAAGAAATAGAAACTTACAGTCTTCTGTAATATTTTTATGTGAAAGGCGTTCATCTTTCGAGCTTGGAAACTTTAGAGTGATCATAATGAGATGTTTCGAACTTTTGGAACGTCTTTAAGATATAGAGGCATCCATCCAACTTCAGAACTTTAATTTATAAAGGAATATATATATATATATATATATATATATATATATATATATATAATACTTCGAAGTTTATTATGAAGAGTAAAGGAAAATGCTGTAAAGATAGAGGGCTATTTTACTGTCTATTAAGAAACTACACTTTTTCCGTTTCACTTGAAAGCATATTTTTATCCTCCCTTAATTCTCTTTCATTCTTTCATAAATTCTGTTTTCATTATCCATTACTTTGTTATTCTCTGGAACTTCGTCCTCACATAAAATTCTCTGGGAAATGTAATTTCGTGTTTAAATCAAACATGGTTCCATTATAATTTAAATGAGTTTTTTTTGGTTAAATGTTGCTTAAGTATACTTACATCGAGGTAGACCCCATTTAATGGAAAAGTCTGAATCCTCGGCTGCTGGTCTGGAACGTATCGAAAAAACTCGTGATCGTCCTTGTACCATTTTACGGAGTAGAGAGTATCCCCTTTGGTGAGGCTCCACTCACATCTTAAATTTATCGATGTGCCAACATCAGCTTCTTTAGGCACTATGACATTCACTCTTATTTCCCCACCTGAAACAACGAGAAAATATGCAACCTGAGTACTTTTTTGAATTATTGAGAAATTCGATAAACTACCTAAATTTAAAAGTTTTCTTCAAAGATGCTTTTATTTATAAGCATGGGATTTTTAATTTTTAATCACAACGCGTAGAGAATTGGATGTCGAGCATAACCATGTGTTAGATCTTTCCATATTTAACATATCGTATTTTTGTGAATATTCAATAGAAGAAAACATAAGAAGTTTATAAAAAAAGGAAGAATTTCTCTTTCTTTGGCTCCCAAGATGTTAAAATATTATTTTATTTAACTAATAATATAATAATTATAGAGAAAATATACATGTTATGATGCAGCTTTAAAAAAATTGTATTTTGAAAATCTTCAAATTGCTACGTGTCCAAGCGGACACATGCAACTTCATTTTCGGCTGCTTCTAGTCCCGAAAAATTGGCGAAGCTGAAAAAAGAAATGGAGTAGTCATCCCGAAGATTCGGAATGACTAGCAAAACTTGTGAAAAATATGTGATTACTCATCTCGAATTTTGCGATGACGATACTCTTGAGTAATGTTTAACTATTATAAATGTTTCATTTTTTGTGCTTCTTTTTAGTTTAAATATTCACAAATTTTCAATATTTTAAAAACAAAGTATCTAATTATTTTGCACTGCGCTCCATTTTCCTATGTAAAACACCCCTAATACCTGAAGGACTTTTATGTTTAGTTTTTTTAAAGAATTCTATACATTTATAAATGTTTCATTTTCAATGCTTTAGTTTGAAATCATTATTTTTTAAAGACTTTCTTTGAAATTTTTCAGCTTGAAAGTACTACAATTTAAAATGATTTGTGTTTTACAAATTATTAATGTAAAATTATTGATTAATTTACATAAATTAAAATATTTTTGACTGGTAAGGGGTCGCTCAAAAACTATGTCACACTTTCCCGGGAGAGGTGACAATTTTTGTCAAGATTTGTGACGTAGCGATGGGGGGATTGAAGCAGAATATGACGTCACACGTGGACAATATAAAACAATTTTTTGAAATACTTGAAAAAATAAAAATTAGTGATTTTATTTGACAGCATCTGAATACAGATGACACACTCTTCTCTCTCTTCTCCTCTTTTCTTCTTTTTAGAGAAATTGATAGTTTGGAATATATAGTTGGAAATTGATAGTTTTTCGTTGAGAATTTGACTACTACATTTTTCATTGAGAATTCATCTTTTTTTGTTAAAAATTCTACTATTTGGTTGAAAGTTAAACTACTGTGTTTTAAGTTTATTTTATTGGTTGAAATTCAACATTTTTGTTAAAACTTCCTTTTTTTGTTTGAAAGTTGATTTTTTCAAGTGAAAGTTTAACTATTCCAGTTTTGATGAAAATGTATCGTTTTTAGTTTAAAATTCAAATAATTTATTGAAAATTCGTCTTTTGGGGTTGTAAAACACGATTTTTTAATAGATAATTTAACTATTTCGTTGAAAATTAGCTTTTTGGTTGAAAATCAATATGGTCGGGTAGAAAGTTCAACTGTTTTGTACAAAATTCTCCTTTAAGGCTTGCAAATGCAACAATTCGGTTTACATTTTTTTTCTCGAATGAAAAGTCTTGTGGTAGAAATTTTATCTTTTAAGGATCAGAGTGCAACTTTTTGATCACTACATAATATGTTTTTGTTAAAGATTCAACTATGTTATTATAAATTCGTATTTTTTTGTTGAATTCAGCTGTTTTTATTTGAAATTAAAATCCTGCTTAGCTGAAACATCAACTTTTACAATTTCTGTTGAGAATTCATATTTTTTGGTTAACTTCGACTGCTTTTAATTTTGAATTAAAATATTTTGTATGGCTGACATATGATTTATTATATTTTTTGTCAAGAATTTAATATTTTCTTAATTGAACATTCTATTACTTGTTTAAAAGTGGATCTTCTTTGTTAGAAATCCATTTTTTGTTGTACAAGATTCATCACTTTAGTTGAAAATTTAATTATTTTGTTCTAAAATTCAACATTTTCTAACAAATTTGTCTTTTTGGCATAAAAAGTCCACTATTTGGTTGAAAATTCAACTGTTGTTGGCCAATATTAAGTCTTTTTCTGTTCACGAAGTTGACCTTTGGAATCAAAATTTATTTTTGTAGGTTGAAATTTCAACTGTTTGGTTAAAAATTAAAATATTTTGTTGAAACATCCTCCCTGTCACTTGCCAGTTCAATTATTTTGTTTTTAATTCAACTCTTTGGTTGATAATTAATTTTTCTTTAATTCAATTATTCGGCTAAAAATTAATCTTCCCAAATACAAATGCTTCGACAAATGTTCGAGACGTAACATAATGTCTTACTTTTATGGTCTTCACATGGTGATTTCAAGTCGGCGTGAACTTGTCTCAAGACGAACTTTTTGGACTCAGAAATGAGACTGTTAACAGATGCGAAGGATTGAAATTCATAAATTAGAAATTTTATAATTATCAAATTAGTTATTTTTCATTTACAAATTCAGAATCTGTGGGTCTGAATAAGTATAACCCTAAAAAATTGTCTTCAAAAAAATTAAAATTGTAATTTTCTATAAGGATCTCCTGAGCCGTTAAAAATACGTAAAACCAAACAACAGCTTCAGTATCGTCATCAAACAAGTATAATACAAATGAAAATCTATACATGAATTGATTTAATATATATATTGTTAATTATTAACAAAGATTAGCTTTTATGACAGTCAGAATGACCCTTTTTGTTATGGCAGGTATATACTCGAAGTTATAAACCGCTCGGCTTGAAGTCATACAAATTCGACTCGAGATATAAATATATGCCTTGAAGACATAGAAACTTGTCTCCAAGACATAAATTGAAGTCTGTCTTGATTGGGGGCAATTCAAGTCGAAACCAAGTCGAAGCATTTTTACTCGGGTCTGTAATTTAAAAATTAAACTATGTAGTTATAAATTTCGCTATTTTCTTAAAAATTGAATTATTTAGTTCAAAATTCAAATATTTTGTTGAAAAGTCATCTTCTTTCGACAATTCTACTGTTTTGATGTAAATTTGTCTTTTTGGATAGAAAATCCCTCCCTCTGAATTGAAAGATTATTTCTTTTGTAGGTAAGGTTGTGGGTATAAAATTCATCTTTCTTGATTAAAAATTGTACTGTCTTCTAAAAAATTAGTTTTTTTTTTTACTTACAGTTCAACTATTTGCTTGAAAATGCAACTATTTGTGGTTGAAGATTAATTTTGTTGTTTGAAAATTTAACCATTTGGTTGAAAATTTATCTTTGTTGGTTGAGCATTCAACGAATCGGTTAAAAGATCAACTATTTTGTTGCAAATTTTTGTTTTGTTTTAAAAGTCAACTGTTTTCTATAACATTCAAATTTTTCATCTTCAAACGACAACTCTTTCGTTGGAAAACAATTTTAATAATTTTATTTAAAAGAATTGATTCGCCCATTATTCCCCTTTTTCCTGAAAAATCACCCTATTCTCCCTGTTTTTAGAGCATCTTGAGCTGTGAAGTCTGTTACAATATTACATATTACATGTTTTGTGTTTTATTTTAGGCGCTTATGAAATGAAAAAAATGGTCCTAAGGGGGGAGGACGGTGTTCATAGGTGCGACGTCACCCTGTTAGCTTCAAGCTTTGTGTGATGATCTGAAAATAGCGTGACGTAGTTTTTGAACGGCCCCTAACGTGCCAAACACTATCTCACGACACCCTATATTCTGCTGCCTTAAAAGTTCTTTTCTCTTTTACTGAAGTAGAGACAATCTACTTGGTAATTATCAGAAAAGGGTTCTGCCACTTTTTATTGGTAAAAACCACTTGATTTATACAAGATTGCCTCTCCCAGTTTCTGAACTCGGGAATTGTTACTAAATAGGACAGGAAACTAGGTAAAGTTACCTGCTGCAGAAAGTAGGTACTGAACAACAATTACGAGAGTTGCATTTGCGATGTCACTACATTTAAGTGAACGCTGCAGCGTTGTAGCTTCATTGTCATTAAAGTTCTATCGAGTCGTACAAAAGGAACTTTTTCCTTTCTCCGGTTCTTTTATGTGAGAGGTTAAGAATTTAATAAACACATCAACTGCGGTGCGCGACTCTGCTTTTATATTTCCCTTTCCGTTCTCATTTCACAGGCTCAATCAATAGCTCTTGCAGTTTATATTCCGATATTAAATACAACATTTTAATCCTCTTAAAGCCTTTTATCACGGAAGCGCTTATAACGTGAAATTGTCCGTGTAATTTGAATTTACTTTCAAATGGTGTCATTGAAAATGGAGAGGAAAGAATTTAACTTTTGAATAACGTGAATTATCTGTAATGCATTTGTGTATTATTCAAATTTTTTACTCATTAACTCTTTTATTTTCAGTAATTTCTATTGCATTATGGCTTTTGGTAATAATTGATTTTAATATTTTATTTGATACGGATTAAAACACCTGCCAATTCTGTTCCAATCGGCCTTCATGCTTATAAGAGAAAATTGAAATTAGAATTGTATTAATGTGAAATAAATTTTGGTTATTTTATAATTTTCAGCTCACAATCGGAAATTTCTAGATTTGCGAAAATTCGTAACACGCTGCTCTGACATTTCACATGATTAGTCTAACCACCACGTCAGTCACAGCCGTTTCCATCGTGGTTTACGTTTCTCTGAGCATTTTCCAGCATCTCGAAACTTGCGTGATTACGTATCACGGCCTCATTACGCAACGTCACACGTGACAAGTTAGCAATTCCTATTTTTTTTTAAATTAAAATAAAAAACAAATTAATATTTTTCTTCTAATAAATGAAATGGTCTTCAATTTATTCCCATTGCTTTCTGAAACATGATGGCCAGTTGGCCACGAACCGAGACAATCGGGAATTAGCCTGGAATTTTTAGCACCCGGAAGAAAGCCTGGGCATAGATGGGAATTTTTTGGATTTGCTTTTACTTTTGCAATAAATATGGTCTTTCTCTTCTGACAAAATGTGTTTTAAATTGTGTCCAATATAACAAAAATTAATGTTCCTTTTATACTATATAGTTAAGAATTTAAAATTTGTGTTGATTGATCGTTCAAATACTAAAGTTCCTTTTATATTTGATAACGAAATTTATATAATTAATGACTAATAATTGGAATGATAAAGTTATAATTTAAGAATACTTTAGGTGTTTCGCAAACAAATTGAAAACCCACGTTTTGAAAAAATCTATTTTGAAGATGGAGAGTGCCCTAAGCTCGGGTGTTAAATACTTTGTCTTCAGATAAAAAATTTACTCACTTCCGGTCATTTTGGGGATATAACAGTATAATTCTACAAAATGGAGCATAAATTGAAGTATGATTTTGGATCGAAAATCCAAAATCTATAATTTAGATCCTGGATGACAAAAACGCGAATATCTCCTAAACTATATGATTAGCAAAATTACCCCTTTTCTTGTAGAGAATCACAATTTGTATTCTGAAGTAACACCAGTTTCAATTGGAGAGTCTACTATTAAATTTTATTCATTCATCTTTTAGGATAGAAAATATGTCCTTTTGCATTCAAAATTCATCTTTTGGTAGAAAAGTCGTCTTTTTTGGTTTTAAGTGAATTCTTTTTCATTAAAAGGTATACTATTATATTTTTGGTTCAGAATCCGATACGTTTGGTTAAAAATTCTACTATTTGGATAGAAATTTAACTATTTTATGGAAAATTCAATTATTTTCTTAAAAACTCATACTCATACTCAAATACTTGGTTTCGACATAAAATGATCCACACGTACACCTGGTGCAAAGGAAATAACCGCAGTGTAATTGACTTCGTTATTGCGGATGAAAGACTAAGAGAACTAGTAAAAGATACAAGAGTCATGAGGGGTTCCCAATGCAATACTGATCATTACCTTTTAGTCTCCAAAATAAACTTAGGGCGGGGATGGAGAAGGAAGAGAACAAAAAAACGAAACAAATGCGAATAAAAATTGAAAATTTACAGAGACCGGAATTGCGAATAGATTTTCAGAATAAAATAAACGAACGCATAGATCAGGCAACTTGGGTGACACTAATAGGTAATAAAAGTATAAAGGCCGCATCAGCCTTGCTTGTGAATGTTATTGTTAGGAGTGCGACTGAAGTGTGTGGTACGGCGGTTGTAGGAAGAAACTCTGGTGATGTATAGTGGAATGATGAAATTAAGAAAGCCCGACAAGAAAAGGAAGAAGCGTACGAGAGAACGTTGAACATGGCAGGTCTCAGCGATGAGGAGAGAAATAGGCTCAAAAATGATTACAGACACAAAAATAGGAAAGTTAAACGACTAGTTAAGGAAAGTAAAGGTAAAATCAGAACAAAAGAAGAGAAGAAAATACAAAACGACTTTGAAGGAAGCAAGAAACTAATATTTAAAAAGATGAAAGGAAATAAAAATGCAGAAATTATCAGCATGAGAAACAGAAAAGGTGAAATGCTATATGATACAGACGGGATAGTAGACGCTTTAAAAGACTCTTTCAAAGAATTATTAGGAGGTGAAGCTTTAGGACAACAGAACTGCGACATAGAACATAAAGCATCAGAAAATCCAATTGAGAAAGTCTGTGTCACTGAAGTTAGAGATATAATTACGAACTTAAAAAACGGTAAGGCTGCTGGTGTAGACAACATTAGCGCTGAAATGAATTTATGTATCGAGATGGGGGAAGTCCCAGACGAGTGGAGAAAAGCGATTATCGTACCAATACACAGTAAAAAAACATGTTCAAAATGATACCGAAATCAATACCATTTTCATGTGCAACAAAAATGACACCGAAATCAAGAGCATTTTGATCGGCCGGAATGAATGATCGACTTTTGAGATCATAATGATCTGATGCGGGATCATGTATCAAAGCAAACCAAGATGGCTGACGTTCTTAGAGTACGTTAGCTCAAATGCGAGCTTTTTCTGGTTTCTGATCGTGCAGTGTACTTGAAAAGTTAAAAAATTAAGGAATTCTGATATTAGAAAATATCACCTGTTAAGTGTGGTTGTCACTCGCGTGTGGTTAGATACCATTTTTAGGTTATGTCGTTATGATATCGGCGCCGAAAATTGGCGGCCATTTTATTTAGCCTGACCAATGACCCAAAAAAGATGATCAAGGTGATCCGAATGGACAGATCATTATGATCTCGAGAGTCAAATGATCGTTGGAGGAAAATGCTCTGCAACACAATTGATCCTTTTTTTTACTGTGTATACAAAAGGAAGGGAGATAAAAGCAACTGCAATCATTACAGAGGGATCAGATTATTAAGTACCGTAAGTAAAATTTACTCAAAAATACTTATCCGCAGGGTAATGCAAATAACAGAAGAAAATATATGGGAAGTCCAAAGTGGATTTATGCCAGGAAGATCATGTACGGCTCAAATATTTACCTTAATACAGATCACAGAAAAATGTTTGAAAGTAGGAAAGAAAGTTTTCTGTGCGTTTGTTGACCTAGAAAAAGTATTTGACAAAGTGGATAGAAGTAAACTTTGGGAAGTCCTCAAAGAGTACGGAGTCAGTGGATGGCTCCTACAAGCAATAAAAACAATATATGAAGGTAGAAAAGCGAGTGTAAGGGTGAATGGGAAACTGAGTGACTGGTGCGATATTATACAAGGCGTTAAACAAGGATGCGTTATATCCTCATGGCTATTTATCATATTTATGGACATGTGTCTAAGAATGGCCCTCTTCGACGAAGAATGTGTAAATCTCGAGACAGTGAGGGTACGTGGTTTAGCTTTCGCAGATGACAAAGTTCTTATAGCAGAACCAATCTAAGACTTACAAAGAATGTTGAGCAAACTAAATACAAGCATGAAGAACATGGGCCTCAAAATTAACGTAAATAAAAAAAAATCATAGTGTTTGAAGGAAAAGGTGAGAAAACAATGTGCAACATTGCCCTAAATGATGAGAGATTAGAACAAGTTGATAAGTACATATATCTAGGTAGCCTATTCACTAGCGACGAAGAGATAGATGGGGAGTTAGATGGACGCATAAGCGAGGGTCAGTAGGTTTTCGGTAGAGCAGAGTCGATTCTCAGAAGTAAAAATATATTTAAAAAAGCTAAAATGGCAATACATAATTCTATATTTCTACCGACTGTGTTATACGGTAGCGAGACATGGACCCGTCAAGAAAAAGATACGAATAAAATCAACGCGATTGCCATGAAACCTTTGCGCACAATTTGCAGGAAAACACTGATGGACAAAGTCCGAAACGAGATAATCATCAAAGAATGTGGTGCAAAAGAGACAATAGTTGACACATGGGAAAGAAACCAGTTAAAATGGTTCGGACATGTTGAAAGAATGAAAGATGAACGTCTAACGAAACAAGTGTATAAAGGTAAAGTAAATGGCAGTATGTCCAAAGGCAGACCGCGGAAAGAATGGTTAGAAGACATAAGAAGCCATAGAAACAGGAGAGCTTGCATGAAAAAATGCATGGACGTGAAGGAAGCTAGGGAAGTATACCAGGACAGAAAAGTGTGGCGACGAATAGTTTAAAAAGAGAATGTGAGTAGAGTGAATGACGCCTGAAACAAAAGACCTTGGATACTAATGGGCCCGAGTGGGGAACCTTACATAACAACCTTGTGAAGCTCTTCACTTGGGGTGATCGCTAGAGAAATTGATCAGCAACCTGGGTCGACGCAGTGTTGCGGAACGAACGTGTTATTTAAATAAATAACACTAAAATTCTAGATCAATCTAAAAAATCTATACCTCCTTTCCAACACTACAATTCTTCCAACCAAGCGAGTCACGCCTACCGCGAAAGGGAAATGGCTTAATGGTATAATAATAATAATAATGTTAAAAAATGCGAGATTCGGAAAAACTTGCAGTGTCAATTGATTCAGCTAGAAAATTACATAACATCTATGTCTTTCATCATTTTTTCATGAACTAAATTGGTGACGTAGTATAAATAAACAATTGCATGGTTTAAAATGTATATTCAGACTATATGTATAAGAAGTGGGGTGATGAAAAAATTGTCCAATATATGGATTTCATGTAATTTTTTCCATAGAATAGAATGGCACCATCAGTTTCTCCGCACCTAGAGTATTTAAACAATTTGATTAAATAGAATGTGTTCAGATAATTTAAAAATTAAATTTTTTACCACAATGTGCGGCGGAATTTCAGATAATATTCAAGGTAATGAAACGTGTTTTAAAAGAAGCGTCACATGGTTATGCCGTGACACCCTTCCATTCTTCTTATTTGAAATATCTAGTATTATAGTTTGTATACAGAATTCATCTCATTTGGTTGAAAATTATATTATTTAGTGAACAGTTTCATTATTGTGTTGCAAATTTAACTATTTTGTTTAAAAGTGATCTTTTTTCATTAAAAGTTCATTCTTTTTAATTTAAAATTTTATTATTATTTATTGAACCTAAAAGTGCTCTCTTTTGGTTAAGAATTCGACTATTTTGTTAAAAATATAATTATTTTGTCACTTGCCTATTTGGAAAGAAAATTTGTTTTCGCGGATTGAAAATTCATCTTTTATTCATCTTTATAAAAGATGTTATATTAAAAATGCTACGAACATAATTAAAATACCAGTTTCTGTCAGTGAACTTTGAAAATTATTTTTTTCGTCCTTTTGGATGAAGAATTCAACTATTCAATGAAAAATGCAACTGTTCTTGGTTCAAGTTTAATCTTTTTTGTTTGAATATTCGATCGTTTGGTTGCGAATTCATCTTCGTTGGTTGAAAATTCAACTATTTGGTTAAGAATTCAACTTTGTTGTTGAAAATGCATCTCGTTTGCTTGATGGTTTAACTATTTGGTTGTAGATGCAACTTTTTGGCTAAATATTAATTTTTTTGGTGAAAGAATCAACTATTTTGCTGAATATTTATATTTTTTGGTTGAAAATTCCTCTATTTTGTTGAAAATGTTAAATTATTATTATGAATATTTCGACTTGAAATCTTATGAATATGGTACCTATGTTAAAGCTGTTTGAAATAATTCATTCCCCTGTTATTCTCCTATTTTATTGTAAAAATTATACTAAAAAAAGACTAATTTTATCAAAAGGTCAAAGTAACATTTGGAGGCAGGTTCCATATATGTAATTCTACAATTGAGTACACCATATGAAATATGAGACTTTAAGTGAAGCTTTCCGTGAGCAAAGACATCTCTAGCTCTGCCCATTCGTGAGATCAAATTCGATGGATAAAAGGGGGTGGGGGATGTACTTTTTTTTGCTGCGAATCCAGCATTGAAGCGAACGTTCAATCGGCCCCTTCAATTTCAAGAAGCCTTTCCAAGGTCTCCATTCCTGAGTTCTAATACTTCTTCTTCATTGCCTTCCTCTTCTTACATGACTTCCGACTCTACCTATTCTGCACGAACGAAATGAAGATTTCTTGCGCATGGAAACGTTAAATCCGTCGCTGAACTATCGACTTCTGCTTGTCTTTTGAATGTACTACTTTCACAATTGCAGAAAACTCCGTACAACCAGAGTTCAAATATATGTTTATTTTTCGAAGTCGATTGTTACCTATCCAGTTTTTCCTTAAGCCTTTTCAGAGGAGAGAAGCCTTTGTAGTCCTGCTATAGAGCACTGTCATCTATTCCTGTTCGGAAGGTTATGAGGCTGGGAATCAAAAAGCTGACAATATTATGTCCGTAGATTACTATACGCCTTTGTTTGAAGAATTTATTTTCTTAATTACAAAATTGTATTGAGCGTATTTTTTCCAGTAATATTGTATCTGCTAATTAATTTAAATTGACTCTGTATGAAAATAAATTCAACTAATATATGAGTCAATGACTAAATTTTTCAAATTCATGTCATAGTATCTTTCAAAAGATAGCTTGCGGATGCACTGAAAAAATATGTAGTAGGGCCGACTACTTGGGTTTGTAAAATCTGCCGCTGTTCATTTATTGGATAGCCCAACGAATTTGCTTGTTTATGTTACTACTCGATTTGTTGAAATTACAATGCAGATAGTAACGCCACAAAGCCAAACAGTTGTGCCAACTTACAAAGTAATAGCGGCATATTTTACAAACCCGGAAAACCCCCGGACTGTCTTACAGAACTTTTGGTTGAAATTATAAAAACCGATTGGATGTGAATTGTAGAAGCATCATGGAACCAAAAAAATTTCGTTGACAACGAATTTGGGAAATTTACATTCTGAAGATGTACGAAATTAATTATTTTTAAAAAATGTTTTTTTTTTGTGAGCAATCTGAATTGCTGCACTACGAGTACCAAGATCTCTTTGAAAATTTATTTCTCATTATACCTCAATCGAAAATTCGACTTTAGATGCCTGTAGAGCGGATCGAAAATCGAGTTTTCTTCCCTAGGGTAGAAAACTCGATTGCCGACCCACTCTAGAGGAATCGAAATATGCTCATGAAATCATTTCCTTTCGACCCTAGTCACGAAATATACTATATTACGATTACCTGAAGCTTGACACCAATGGTTTTGCAATTTATGGAAACAAAATTTTCATAAATTTAAGAAAACGGAATATGCATGTCATAAGGTATGAACCTGTCTTAAATAGAAAACCAGTGGGCAAAAAAATTAAGGATGTCCTAGAGACGTCTTCGGGACATCCTTAAGGCGTCTTTTGGAAAATGTCTTTCGGACATCCTGGGGATGCTCTTAAGACGTATAATGTCAGTACAAAAGATGTCCCGAGAACGTCCTATGTCTTTAAGACGTCTTTAGGACATTTTTACGACATTGGACGTCTTGGAGACGTTAATTGGACTGGCATTGGACGTCCTAGGGATGTCTCAAGGACGTCCTAGGGATGATCATCGTTTTGTGCCCACTGGGATTACAAGTCTTTGTTTTAGTTATATTTTGTCAATGAGTAACGTAATCTGTTGGTATCTGTAGATGGATTATATTATTTTTATCCATGTAACAATGATTTTTTAAATCGAGGAAAGTATTCCCATTAGTAATTATAACTAATTCTGTAAGAGAATTGAAAGTGAACTTTAGAAACGAATATTTCAGGTTGAAATTTTTTATTTACCAATAGTCATTCAGAGTTTTGTGTTTTTGCCTTTTCCTTAGGTGAAAGTTGCAATTCTTATTTATTACTGATGTTGTAGGGCTCATTCTATTCTCTAAAGGATTATTTGTAAACTTCTTGAATAATTTTTTAAAATAAAAACATACAAGAGAGATTTGAACAGAATCCTTGAAGGAATAAAATAAGCCATAAAACATTAGGATGAAATGATAATTGCAACGTTTACCCAATGAAAGAGAAAAAATGTTGAACACTAAATAACTATTGTTAAATAAACAATATCAACCTAAAATATTCTTATCTTAAGTTCACATTCAGTACTCTTCCAAAATTACTCACAATTGAAGATAAAAATATCTTCCTTAATTTTAACAATCATTATTAACAATACTCATTTTTGAACTTGAGATAACGTTAGTACATACTTCAGATATAATTTTTAAATACACGTTTTCTCAGAATTAATTGCAGAATTGCAAAGAAAGCTATTTTCTCGTTTTTAATTATAGTTTCACAATTATAATAACTTTTTGAATCTCTCCGAATATATTATCATGTTATGGAAGTGACTTTATGAAGAACATATTGATAAACTAGCTGTGAATTCGATCTCGAGTGTTTCCACTTCGGTTTGATTTATAATTATACGGTGCTCATTTCATGAGCACTACGCTTCCTGTTAGGAAATGTATTTACTCCCTCATAAAGGAAGCAGTAGTGATTTTTTGAATAATAGACAAATAAAAGTTTCCATTTTGATCAATTCAAAAATATGAATTCACAAAAAATACAAAATTACAAAATAATGAAATTTTCTTAAAAATAGAATGACAAATCAGACAAATTAAATTGTGTATTTGAAATGGTAATTTTTCGAGCTGCATAAGGTTAGTGGGAAGTTCCGTCACACCCTATCCCTTTCTCAGCCTAATGATTCTTTTTACGAAAATTTTCAGAATTATTGTATTATTTGACTTGAATCTATGAATCTTTTCCGTTCTTGCATCAATTTTGAATTATGTTAATGCAAGAAGTTTAACTATAAAAAAAACCGTTTTTCGAAATATTATGCATTACCACAGTTTCCTTACTCTTCAATAATCAATAAAATGTATTAATATTATTGGTCGATCGATTCGCATCGAACCAAGGATTCTTTTATATTTTTTTATCAACTGTGAATTAGGTTAATGAAAAAGTTTTACTATAAGAAACCGATTTTCAACATGTTATTGAGGGTTAAAAAAAGTAATCAATATTTTTAGATATTCTTTGGTCAGTTTCAAGATGTTAGTGGTGAAAAAAAGCCCTTCAAATCTCATCAATTCAGCTGCAACCCTCTTCAAGTTATCGTGTTCACAAAAAAGTGTGACATCCACACACACACACATACATCCGCACTTAGAACATTGTATTAGACATTTTTAAATTAAGGAACGTTCAATTGAATGAATTAAAATAGTTTTGAAATTGTTACCATTGCAAGGCTTCCACTATGAGAAAGCAAAATATATACTTTTTACATGTAAAGCACTTACTTGATAAGTTAATTCAGAATTAAAATATCTGTTGAAAAAATTAAAATTGTATTGAATAACCTTGTCATCCGGTAAAATAAACGTTATTTTCAAGGAGTCAAGTAAGTTGAAAAACTGAAAATATTCGATACTTCTATTATTTTTTCATTTAAACATGATTTTTAATAAATTTAAAATAATATTTGACTATTATTATAATTTTTTCGACACGAAAATTATTTTTAATCATGTAATATTAATAAATAAAGATGAAAATATTAAACTAATTAATGTTTTTTAGAAATTAATCTATATAATTAACTTTCGCTGTAAAAATATGAGAAAAATAAGAATTATTAGGAACATTAAGGACCGTGAAATTCCATAAAATCTAATGATATTTTTTTAAATTCTACAGAATTTATTAAAATACCTTGAGACCCTTGGAATCTTTTAAAATATCCTCAAATCTTTCAGGTCCTATAAAATCGAATCCCTTAAATTTATTCAAATCTATTGAAAATTTCTAGAAATATTTTAAATATACTAAAATATTTTTAATCCTTAGAAATCTTTCGAAATTCTTTGCCATTTTTCAAAGCTCTGGAAAATTTCTTGCAATCGTTTCAAATATCCTAAAAATGTTAAAATCTGTGAAAATTTCTTGAAACAATTTTAAATCTCTTTAAATCTTTAACATCCTAGGAAATTAAAATATTATAATATTCCGTGAAATTACATGAAGACTGATGATATTTCTTGCAATCCTTTGAAATATTTTAAGTTCTTTAAAGTTCTTAATTGAATGACTATAAAATCTCTTGAATTTGTGTAAATCCATGTAAATTTTATAGTTCTCTCTTATAAATCATATATGGCAAGCTTCTAAATCTTTTGAAATTCAAGAAAATTCCTCAAAACCGCATGCAATTTTTGATATCCTATGGAAGCGCTGAAATATTTGAAACCCTCTTCAAATCTTTGAAATCTCGCGAAAACCCTTCATTTTTGTGAAATGCTTCATAATTTATAGATATATTATTAAATTTTTGGAAATGTTGTCCATCTACTGAAATCCTATACAAATCATTCAGCAGTTTTTCAATCCCCTGGGAAACATTAAAAATACTTTAAAACCTTTCAAATTCTATAAAATTCTTTAAAATCCTTATGACGTTTGAAAGGTTTTTTTTCAATCTCATTAAATTTGTTTAAATGTTTCAAACTCCCTTGAAACCTTTAAAACCATATTAAATGCCACTCCGCTTCTGTGAATATTATATGCAAACAAAGCAATCTAAAAAATGAAAAAATAAGAATTTTATTCTAGTAATAATAATGAATTAATTTTAATTTTGATATTGAATGCCTCGAGAAGCAGATTAATTGTTATTTTGACTGACAAAATATCGTGAATGGTTTATATTAAAAGATTGTCATTTAATAGAAAAATCACAATTCTAAAATAAGAGCGTACATTTTATTCAAACTTTTTGATTTTACCGACAAAAGTGAAAGCCTCAATGCTAGAAATCTTTAAATCCATTCCGATGTTCAAACTCATAGTGGAAGGTTTCACGTCTACCAACGTTTCGTAGGCTAAAAAGGGCCAGTGGTAAAATTTCAGAGTTAGAAGCCAATGTTCAGAGGGTACAGTTCAAGGGTTAGAGGTTAGAAGTCGGAAGTCTGAGCTCAAAGGTGAGGCATCACATGTAACGGGTCATAGATTACGGGTCAGAGGTTAGGTGTCGAAGGTCAGATTCTTTAAGGGCAGGTGTCGAGGATCAACATTCGGGGTCATGGGTCAACTTAGGAAGGTCAGGTGTCAAAGCTGAGTGATTATAAGTCAGTGGTCAAAGGTCAAGTCAAGATTCCAGCTTCACAACGGTTGCTATCGTGTTGTTATTTTTAGCACTTGTAACATTGATTGAGTTCTAAACATTTGTTTTTGATATTCCAAGGCTGGTAAATATTTATAATCACAAAATTTACATCCCTACAGCTTAAAGGCTTTGAAGAGTTATAAAAACTGAAATTGAGATTTGGTACCATACCGAAAAAATCCAGCTACGCATACCGAAATTTCAGTACACGTAGCCACGGCCTATTTTGACTATATATATATATATATATATATATATATATATATACAAGTTTTGTATAGGTAATGCGTTTTGTAAAGAGTCTTTAATATTTTTATATGGCAAAGGTATAAAACTGACAGACCACGATGCGGAAATTGAATTTTATTTCAAGCTTCGTGCAAGGAAGAATTGCAAGCGAGCCCTCTCCTTTTATCGATGACACTCATTTCCGGTCTCGTAACAAGCAAGTTTCTCCTTCGCGGGAAACTCTTATTATCTGTAGAACTGTCCGAGGGAATCACGAACCCTCAATTGCAGTAATTCGCCCTTCCGAGTTGCTGTCGGCAAAAACCAATTATCTGTACGTTTCTCCCCGCTTCCTCCCTGGTCCAACCAGCCCAGGAACAACTTCCGGTTTGATTTGGTGCTCAAAACGTTCTCTCGTCTTCTTAAAAGGTGTTGATTTGTTGAAATTCCATTGCATTCAATTTGTTGAATTCCGATTAAAAGAAAGATTTGAAGAATAAATACACTACGAGTGAATAAAATTATCAGAAAATGTAAAAGAATATTCGGTAATCGAGGGAAAAAAATCAAAGTTAATCGAGAGGTTGAAATTAATAGAGCAAACTTCAAATTTTCAACAGAAAATAAAGAAAAATTCTTCAAAAATGAAGAAAAAGATAAAAATTCTCTATTTGAAAACAGAGAAGTAAGTGGTAAGTTTATAGCAAATAACAATGCTTTAATTCGAAAATCTTTAAAAATAAAATTATTTCATTCTGAAAGTCGTGAAGTTGAATTTAATTGACATAAAGACTTAACGTTGAAAAAAAAGTTTTTTAGAAACAGTTGCAATTTTTTTTAGTTGTCGCGATTCAAATTGAATCCTTGTGGTATTTCACATCAACTTTGATACATTCAATTTTTAGGATTTCCAATTTCAAATTCTCTAATTTCGTATACTTTAAAGTAAAGCCGTACATTTTAAAGGAAACGCCCATACAATTTTCACAATTACAATTCAAAATCGTACAAATGTGAAAGATTTAAATTGTTTAATTTAAATTGTTCAAATTTAATATTTTTCCATGGATTTCCCATTGGTTGCTTTGGTATAATATTCACATCTATTTTCTCCGTTTATATATAGTAGGGTGGGTCGAAAATAAATTATTCTGGAATTCGAAATCCATAAATATTTTGAGTTTGAATTTTTTTACATTCCTGAAGATTAAAAATTCTTCCCAATTTTTTGCGAATTTCAATCAATCATTTCCTAAGAGATAAGTCCTATTTAATTCACACCTTTTTTCAGCAAAAATTCTGAAAACCTGTTCTAGTGACAAAAATGCACCAGAAAAAAATCCCTAAGACCCAGGAATTGAAATTGGAATTAAAAATTTTTTTCTAGTGTACCTCTATGCAAAAAACCGCATACATGCTCAAAAAATTTCAAACCACATGTAATAAAGGTAATTCTATTAAATACCAAAAACATAATTTTGACAATTCGCTGTATTTCCAACTTTGATTCCTGGGTTTTGGCTTCTTTTTTCGTAGTGCATTTATGTCACTGAATGTTTTCATGTAACCGAAAAAATTCTTCTATTTATAGAGCTATCCAGAATCTTTTTCAAAAATATGGGCGAATTAAATAGGAATTTTCTCTCAGAAAATAATGTATTAAAATCCGCAAAAACTTGAGAAGACTCTTGTGTCCTCCAAGAATGTAAAACAAGAATTTGACCGTCGAAAAGTTTAAAAACTCTGCACATAAGAAGTTTTTTCAACGTTTTTTTAACGCGGGTCACCGAGCTGCATATCTATCGATTCTAAATTAATTATGCTTTTTTAGGATCCAATATGCTACTTTTTCGCATTGTATCGATTCCGAATTCCAGAATTTTATATTTTTCTTATTTTTTCTTATTTTCATTACATCTTCAGAATGATATTAGTTAAAATGTAATAAACTTTAAGGCCATGTGAGCGTAACCTCAATTTTTTTTTACATTTTTTCCAAAATCAACTTACGTTCACACGAAACGCGATATCGAGTTGAAAATTTGGGAAACGAAATATGCAGCACTAAGAAACGCCGGTCTGATACTAAATTTTTATGATTGTGAAAAAAGCAAAAAAAATGTTGTTATAAAAAAAATGTTTATACTTATAAAAATTTAGGACCAGACCCGCGTTTCTTAGTGTTTCATATTTAGTTTCCCAAATTTTAACTTTGATGTCGCGTTTCGTGTGAACATAAATTGATTTTGAAAACAAAAAAACAAAAAATTTGAGGTAACGCTTACATGACCTTAAGGCTATAAATAACTTTAAGGTTATCTTTATTAGTTTTAAAGATAGAATTCGGCTTTCTCTGATTTTTAAATTTTTAATTGTATTTATAAAAAAATGTAAAGAGATTTAAGCTTGACAATTTTAAATTACAGAAAGTAATTCGGATTTGCAAACTTTTGTGAATCTCATCTGATTAGTGAATGGAATACCATTAAAGAAACACACGTTCGTTGATAGCACCTTAATAAAAGCAATAGTTCTTTTTCACGGGGCTATAATCGGAAATGGTGCGGTGAGCGTGTGTTGAAAGTTCGTTTACCCAGTCGTAAAGTAAAACAAACAAGAGCTTCTGGAATGTAAAGCGTAGGAAAACGCCGACTGCGGTGAAAAATCCTCTTGTTTTATTTTGAAATTAATTTGCGCGGTGAACCGAACGAAAAGGAGTTTAATAATTTTTTTCTCCTAGTGGAGCATAATTGCTTTCGCGTGCTAAATTCTTTCTGGTACCAGCATAGAGATTGCTAATTCCAACTACAAAATACTCCGAGACAATGAAAACTTTTCCTGATATTTACATATAACTTTAAGAAAAATTTTTAAAATCATTTTTTTTGAAGTGTTAAGAATTTAGTACACTAGAAAACAAACGCACACGCTGCGCGCGCGGTTATTATTATTTTTGTCTCACGCGATTTTCAAATTGAAATATAAAATCAATATCAATACAAAATATTTGTATTTTACTGTATCTATTGTTTGTCTGAGTGATATA
>CAKNYM010004632.1:0-20974 GCA_932195095.1 Andricus curvator | reverse complement strand
ATGTATGTGTGTGTGTGTGACTAAAGAAATACCGCGTGAAATTCAAATTAAGTTATGTTTCTATTTTTATTTTGGAATGTGAATATTGGAAATAAGTTTATTGTAAATGCCGGCAGATATGAACCTTAATGTGCACACCATTGATGTCTATATGCCAGCCCGACAGGCGGGAGCGACGCGGTCCGGCGAACTGCATTACCGACGGTCCGGTAAAATGCAGGCTGAGTGTGCGAGCTTCCCTCTACGGTGCGAGTAGATTAAAATTAAAAAAATCTTTGGTTATGCCAATAAAACAAAAATTTCTTCCTCCAAATAGCATGAAAGGTAATGACGAAATTCTGCGTATAATAAGTCCAAGTTGAAAGAAAAATTAAAAATGTTATTTTTATAAAAAGATATCCCGGTAACAAGGAGTTCATTGGAACGCATTGGAACGTTTCAATGCGTTTTAATTGCATTTTTGTCTGAATGCTTATTAATGCGCAAGGCGCAATGAAACGCATTAAAATAAAAACTTAAAATGAACAGCATTAAAAGGCATTGGCATGAATGTGAAGTTAATGAAAGGGCATTTAATGGCATTGAAATGAAGGAAACTGAGTATATGCTACATAACGGAATAATTATGAAAAAAGCAAACTAAACAATTTAAAAAAAAAAACTGTTTTATAATTATAAAAATTTAGGACCAGACAAACGTTTCTTAGTGCTTCTCATTTGATTTCCCAAATTTTCAACTCGATATCGCGTTTCGTGTGAACGTAAGTTGGTTTTGAAAAAAATGTCAATGAAAATGTTGAGGTTATGCTCAGATGGCCTTAAATTGAAAAGCTTTTCAACTTACCCGCTGATTTGAATCTTACTCCCTCCTGTATGTCGGCCTTTCCGCCGTTATTCAGAGAGACGAGGATGTGGTATTTTTGCGTTGGCGAATGCTTCGCGGCATCACATTTTTTATTCTTGACGTATGAACTTTTGTTGAAACGTTTCGCGAGAGTAAAAGTACATACGCGAACATCTTGCAGTTATCACTAAAAAGTATCAAAATGCGAGAATGTTCTACAACGAAATACAATGACCATGCTCACTTTTCGGCTACTATATCACTTTCGCGTCTGTTCCTCAGTTCCTATATGGTTCCTATTCTTCTTAAATGGCATTAGCCTTGTCAATGCAATCTGCCGCAGAAGGCATTGTATGGCATTCAACTGAAAAGATCTCGAAACAGCATTGAATAGCATTAACCCGATTCAATACTTTGTGTCATGAAAGGCATTGTATGGCATTCAAGTGGGTGGCTCGGCGAAACGCATTAAATAGCATTAACGCCAATTCACTTAACAGTATTACCATGACGTCAGTTTAATGCCTTTTCATTTGTGCGCATTGAAAATGATTGGAACGAGACAAGATTCAAGTCATAAAACGCATTTAATGGCATTTCGGACAAAAATGCAATTAGTACGCATTTCAAGGCATTAAAGTGTCTACTTTTTTAAATGCCATTCTATGCGTCTCAATGAACTCCTTGTTACCGGGATATCTTTTTATAATATTGACATTTTTCTTCCAATTTGGACTTTATTATAGGCAGAATTTCATTACCTTTCGTGCTATTTGGAGGAAGAAATTTTATTTTCTTAACATTGAGAGTTTTCGCGTTAGAAAGGGAGGTCAGGTTGGCCTCGGAACTTTATTATATTCCCGAACTATAATTTTTCAAGGTTGCATATACTAACCCACTTTTTATTCAACGCACAGTAAGCAAGGCAAACCAAAAACAGCAGTCCGCCATTTTGCCCAAAAAGGAAAAGTCGATCCTTTTATTCATCCGGAACGACTCACGTAGCGCTAAATCCGAGGAAAAAATCGCGGGTAAACGCCACACGAGATGATACACACGGCAAGAACAGCTGATCCAAAACGCGCATGCGCGTTTTCGATCTCAATCTGCTCTCACTATCAACCGGCAGCGGTCGTGCGTCGTTCCTCGCCATTTGCACGACCGACGGGCATCTAATGTGCTGGACCGTTGTTCGCCCTTCGGTCGCATTCCGACTCTGCCGGCCTGGCGCGTGCATGAAAGGTGTTCGCACAAGAAAATCCTTCGCAGTGCGCTGGAGACGTCTCACGGACGTGCCGTCCGCACAAAAACTCATAACGCCAACCAATCGCGTGCAACCTGTCGTGCTACTGCCTTCCGAGCGGTGACGTACGCAAGTACCTCGCTACTTAAACTAGTTCGCAACGCACTTCAGTAAGTGCTGCCACAGACCGTAGCAGCACGGCAGGTTGCACGTGATTGGTTGGCGTCATGTGTTCGTGCGCGGACGGCACGTTCGTGAGACTTTACCAGCCCACTGCAACGGATTTTCTTGTGCGAACACCTTTAGTAGGCACGTTTGTCTCCAGCCCGTCGGGCCGATCACGTGCCGGCACGTATTGTTATCTGGGTCTGTTCTAAAATTAATTGTATTATTGTCACGTTGCATATGTATTATTTCCAAAAGATTGCGTTTGTCTAAATTTGGTTCAGATTCAAGAATTAAAACATTATTAATATCAAAATCGAAAGTATGTGAGTACTTATAAGCATGTTTTGCTAAATCTGTATTTTGCTGATTATTATCAATTGATCTTTCATGTTTTCTATTTATTAGATATAATGATCTACTACTTTGGCCAATATAGTTTTTTTTACAATTTTTACAAGTATGTCTGTATACGCTGTTGCATTTTTTTACTTTTTCTATTTTATTTTAAGTACTTTGAAATAATATTTTATTGAATTCTTGTTCAACTGAAAAAACTAATTGGATGTTACATTTTTTGAAAATTCTAAAAAGACATTCATCATAACCTGCAATATATGGTAAAACTATTAATTTTTTCTTTTCTGAGTTTAAGTTTAAATTGTTACTAAATTGTATATTTTGATTAATCTTTTTGATTTTCTCATAACGTTCAGCGATTTTAGTTTTTAACAGTTCTAGTGGATAACCATTTTTTAGAAGAGTATTTTGCACTAAATCAAGGTTTTCCTTATGGTATCTTGCATCAGCTAATTTGATAGTTCTGTCTACTAATCCGTATATTACTCCGATTTTATGATAAATAGGATGACATGAATCATACTTCAAAAAACGACCTGACCAAATTTATTTGCGGAACCAAATTTTGTTGTTTTCTATTGTGAGATTTAAATCAAGAAAGTTAATTCTTTCATCATTTGCCAATTCTATGGTAAATTTTAATTTATGATCTGCTTGGTTAAATCTTTGTAAAATATTGCTAATTTTGTCTTTTGGAATGCATAAAAGAGTGTCGTCGATGTACCTAAAATAAAATATAATAGGATATTTAACTGATTTTAAGATTTTTTGTTAAATATTTTCCACAACTAAGTTAGCTAGAGCTGCTGATATGGGTGATCCCATTGGTAGGCCTAAAATTTGTTGATAATATTTATCATTGAATTGGCAATAAGATGATTCTAGACACATTTTTAAAGCTTTATCAAAATCCTTTTTGTTAAGAAAAGTGTGTGGTTCAAGATCTTTCCATCTTTTCATGACTGTACTTCTAATTAAAGTCCAAGATATGTTAGTGTATCAAAAGAAGCGGAATAGGGCTTAACGAACATTATTTATCTTATACCGCAAAAAATACATTCATCTATTGAATTATTTTCAATTCTCTGAATTTTTCTGAATTCTCTCGATTCTTCTGAATTCTCTGAATTCTTCTGAATTCTTCTGAATCCTCTGAATTCTTCTGAATTGTCTGAATTCTTTTGAATTTTTAATTCAATGTGTTTAATTTAATTTAATTATTTCTTAAATTTATTGTTAATATAATTTAGTTTAATTTAATTTAATGTGTTCAATTATTTTGAAATTATTAGAATACATTTTAAGTTTCTGCGAACTCCTTCAGATCTTTTGAATTTTCTGAATTCTCTTGAAATCTTTAGAGTGCAAAAATAGACTGGAATTAATGCATTATTTCCGGAAATAATGGGTAGTTTCAATCATTTCCAACTTTGCTGACATTGTGCCTCTTCTAAAATATGGATAGGAGTTTATCGTGGAAATGAGAATTTTTCCGTTGTCTTGCTTGTTTGAAAAACTACCAAAAATATTTTTATAACATCAATGCTACCGGAAAAAAAGCTTTTGAAACATAAATTGCAATAATTCTACTGGAAGTGATGCATTATTTTTAGAAAGCGAGAAGTTTCAATAATCCCCTCTTTGCTGACTTTTGGCCTCTTTTAAAAAATAGATAGGAGTTTCTCGTCAAAATGAAACCTTATTTGTTGCCTTCCCTGTTTAAAAAACTAACCAAGATATATTTTAAGCATCAGTTCCCCTCACACTACCGACCGCAATGCATTCTTTCCTGAAAATCCTGAAAAGTGTAAATAATTGCCAACTTCGGTGGCATTTGGGCTTTTATTAAAATAGGTCAGAGTTTGTCGTCAAAATTGCCCCTCAACAAAGTTTGTCGTCAAAATGAGACTTTGTCTGTTGTCTTCCCTGTTTGAAAAACTACCTAAAATACTTTTAAAACATCAATTTCAGTCATGCCATCGGAAGTAATGCATTATTTTCATAAATCGAGAGGTTTTAGTAGTCAGCAACAATAAATCTAATTAGGCGTCAAAATAAAGCCTTGTCTGTTTGATTCCTTGAAGGGAAACCTACCCAAATTATTTTTGAAACATAAGTTAAACGATGAAATGAATAATTGCAATGAGTAATCATCTAATTAGGACTGAATCGGTTTTTAATTTTGCACGCACGTATCACACATTTCCAACATCCTTTTTTTGGGTAGAATTTTTACCTGAGACGAAGATCCTGATCGACTACGTTTGACGACGCTTTTAATTAGGTTCTTCAATTAGTGAAAACTATTTCAAGTAAAATAAAACCTATCGGTAAGGATGTTGTTCAAAAATGATTATTTGGATGCGTCTGTACGATTAATTGGCCAATTGCAATTCAATTACAATTAAAATAAGAAATTAATTGTCTGATGTTAAACATTGCGATCTACTGGTCAAATAATTTGTCTGGTGAAACGAGGAAAAATCTGCCTCAGCCCGGATTTGAACCGGGAACGCCACTATCCATGAGTGGAGCGTTAACCAATTACGCCACTAAGGCTGTAGCGTATAATTTCTCGTTTCTCCTACATCCACAGGATGACGTGAATCTACGTCTAATTAACCTGTGGGTTTAGTGACTCATTCTAGTCTGAATAAATTTCACCGAATCTGAATAATTTTAATGGAAGATGGTATTTTGTCGACCAGGGTAATTAATTAATTAATTAATTACCTTGGTCGACAAAATACCATCTTCCATTAAAATAAGAAAATCAAAGAATTGAAAATAATTCAATTGTTTGAGAGGAATTTATAAAGACTCAGCGAATTTAAAAGGTATGAGGTGTTCGAATTATTTCAAAGTCTATCCCAATGATTTCAGGCTAATAAAAAACCTTTAAAAAAATTCAGTTGTCTCGTGAGAATTAAAAAAATTCAGAAAAGTTCAGAGAGTTCAGAAAAATTCAAAATAATTCAGAGAATTCAGAAAATTGAAAAGAATTCAGAGCATTTTTAAATAATTCAGAGAATTAAAAAAATTAAGATAATTCAAAAGACTTCAGATAATACAAAGGAATCCAGAGAATTTAAAAAAATTGCACAGAATTTTAAAAGAATTCAGAGAATTCAAAGAACTTTAGGTAATTCAAAAGAATGCAGCGAATTTTAGAAAAATTCAGAGGATTCAAAATAATTCAGACAATTCAAAATATTTGAGAAAACTCACTGCAGTACAAGTGAATTCCACGAATTAATTTGAATTTTACTGAATTCATTATACTTGAAGGAAGTCAAAATGATTCAACGCGTATTCTAAGGATGTGAAGAAAATTCAGAAAACTTGAAAAGAATTTAAAAGACTAATTGAATTAGAAATATTTTAGAGAATTCAAAATAACTTCAAAGGAATTCAAAGGCATACAAGTGAATTCTAAGAATTCGTTTCAATTCTACAGAATGCAACATACTCGCTGGAAGTTAAAATAATTCTACGTGTGTTCTAAATATATCAAGAGAATTCAGAAAATTCAAAAGAACTGAAGGAGTTCAAAGTAACTTGTAACGTATTCTAATGATTTCAAGATATTTAAAAAACATAAAAAGAATTAAGTGGTCTCGTGAGAATTAAAAAATTTCATAACAGTTTAGAGAGTTTAGAAAAATTCAAAATAATGCAGAGAATTCAGAGAGTTCAAAAGAAATCACAGAATTCAAAAGGATTCAGAGTATTTTAAAAGAATTAAGAGAATACAAAGGAATTCAAAGAATCTCTGAGAATTCAAAAGAATTCAAATAATTCAGGAGATATCAGAGAATTCAGAAAAATTTAGAAAATTCAGAAGAATTCAGAAGACCTCAGGAGAGTTCAGAGAACACAGAATACTTGGAGAAATTCAAAATAATTCATGGTATATTGTAAAGATTTAAAGAGAATTTAAAAAAAAACTAAAAAAGAATTCAAAGAAGTACAAATGAATTCGTTTGAATTCTACAGAATTCAAAATATTAGAAGGAAGCTAAAATAATTCAACGTGTATTCTAAAGAAAAAGATATTTCCTAAGATTTAATGTCTCGTCGAGCAGTTGCTGTGTGAAGTTGACATTCACAACCTCCTGCAAATTTGAAATTACACGACCTCAGCTTTTTTGCGCACACGCTCTTGTCAATGACACATGAACTGTCGTCCATCTAACGCATGCTTCTGATTGGTTAATGTTTAATTGTTAATTACTCACTAATTATTGACTTTACAACAAATTTTTATTATCATGTTCGAATCCATTTTTTATGAGGAGTTCAAAAATATACAAATATACCTTGAGTACTTGGACGTCCTGTATATACATATGAGACGTGGGCCGAAGAAAGGGGGCTTACTCTGAAAAGTGAGATTTTTTAGGGCGAGCGATGGAAGTCGACCCGATAGACGCGACTTTTAGGAGAGAGGGAAGACTCACGAAATCTTGCCTCTCCACTTACCACTCCATTCTCCGCCTATAGCGGCGCCGCTCACGGACGGGTATAGATGAGACGCGGAGGTGTAGTGGTGAGTGCTGGGAGGTGTTTCACGGGATCTCGAGCTCTCGAGCGAAAGCCCGATTTCTCGGGTTCCTATCAACTCAATTATTATTAGCAATAATAACGCTCGGAAATTTTTTTTGATGGTTTCATTAAAAATAGCAACTCAAAAACTATCGAACGGTGTAAAAACCTCGATTTCGATTTTTTTAGAGTAAGCCCCCTTTATTCGGCGCACGTCACATATACACTAGGGTGGTTCAAAATTTTTGTTTGAATTTTTGTGCCTATCGCCCGGAAATTTGTTCGAATCCACACAAAAATAAATCCATTTTTTTAATGACATTTAGAGGTCGCTCAAGCCCCGTGAAGTTTAACACGTATTTCCCATAAGAAATAAAGACGCTTTTGTAAATTGTATTCAGAAAACTCAAGATTAGGTGTATCGAGTTGAATTTGATCCATTTCTCTTCCCAATTCTACTAATTAGATATTCACATACATTGTTTAAATAATTTATTATTGTTTTTAGCAATTTTCTCTTAGAATACAGATAGAAAGTCGCGGTTTTTTCAATGTTTTTTTTACTTTTTGTCCAATTTTCAATTAGAGTGAGGTAATAGTTAATTAATGTTAACAAACATAGTTGTTTCGATAATTTATTATTATTGTTAATAACATTCTGTTAGACTAATGCTAGAAAATTGCAGTTTTTTCAAAAATGTTTCACTTTTTGTCCAATTTCCCATTAGAGTGAGGTAAATAATTAATTAAAGTGAACGAAATTAATTGTTTGAACTATTTATTGCTATTGTTAATAATATTAAATTTGGATAATGCTAGAAAGTTGCGGGTTTTTTCTGAAATTTTCGACAATTTGTCTACTTTTCAAATAGAGTGAAGTAATAGTTATTTTAAGTTAAAAAAAATAATTGTTAAAACAATTTATTACAATTGTTAATAATATTCTCTCTGCTTAGTGATAGAAAGTTGCAGTTTTTTCTGAAATGTTTAACTTTGCTTTGCCTTTTTAGTTGTGAACAAATAATAAGTGAACCTGAAAAATAATCATTTTTTGAATAGTATTGTTACGTTTGAAGTGAATTATTTTTGATCTCTTACCAATGTTTAAAAAAAAATTAGTTAAAACAAAAGAGGTATCTTATACAAGAGACAAAAACAAAGAATGGAATAATTAGGAGTAGGTAGGCACATATTTTAATATGAGCCCCGTCCCCCTTCTTCACTGGATATTTCCTGGAGATTCTTTGGGGAATCCCTGGGATTCATGTAGAAAATTTAAACATATTTCAAATGTCTGTTTTATTTCAGAAAAATATATTCACAAGACAGAAAGGTATTGTTTAAAATATGATTCTCTCTAATGTTAATTTATTATTTGTTCAGAACTAAAAAACACTTATTAATACACTTATTATTCCAAATTTCTAGCCTTATTCTAAGAGAATATTATTTAAAATAATAATTAATTGTTTAAACAATTATGTTCGTTAACTATTGTATCACTCTAATTGAAAATTGGACAAAAAGTACAAATTTTTTGAAAAAACCGCGACTTTTTATCTCTTTTCTAAGAGAAAATTGCTAAAAACAATAATATATTGTTTAAACAATTTATTTGAGTATTTTATTAGCAGTATAAAGTAGTATTTTATGTATTATAAACAACTTGCCTGTCAAAAAAACGCAGAAAAGTCATAATTAGCTCCAAAAACTCGTAAAACCCATTTTTTCACTTATGGGGTTTTTTGGGACCCTATAAAACGGACCTACGAGGTTGGTATTTAAAAAGTAATATTTTATTCGTATTCTGTCGCTAATTGTGAAGAGAAATGGATTAAATTTGACTCGATACACCTAACATTGAGTTTTCTGAATAAAATTTACGAAAACGTCTTTTTTCCTAATGGGAAAGTGTTAAACTTCATGGGCCTTGAGTGATCTCTAAATATTATTTTTTTTTAAACAAAAAAAGTGGATTTATTTTTGTGTGTATTCGAACAAATTTTTGGGCGATATGCATATAAATTCGAAAAAAAATTTCCAATGCATTTTTGGACCACCCTAATATACTACCATTTCACACTTTTTCCCTAAGTCGAACGCAGGGTGAAGCATCCAGGTGGGGCTATAGAGCCCCGCATGGGGCGAACGTCCACGCTGTCATTCAGGAATGTTATACTTCTAATACTTCAGAATGGGATGAGCTGAAAGCCACATGGTCCTATATCTAATTAATTAATTAATTAATAATTTCCAAAGACTTACATCATTTTTATTTTTAGATTATTACATTTATATTCTGGAACGTTTTCATAGAATGTCTTCATTCTTAGAAATGATGTCATTTTTTTCTAAAAATGGGAAGAGGGAGAAAATATTATAAAAGCGAACCAACTCTTTCCTTTTAACAGTCTGTATTTGGATGTCAAGATGTGTGGAATGGCAGCACGATCTCACAATTCATATAAACCTATTTCTGAAAAATATTCAAGATCTCAGAGAACTGATGCATCTTCAATCAGATATTCGAAATTTTTACAGAAAATTAAAATCTGTGAATCTTGAATATAACAAGCAGTGAAAAAAGATTGATTTCTCCAAATTAAACAAAATCGCCCTCAATAAATACTTTCTTCCAAGAAAGAAGCTCAAGGGCCTAAAACTGAATGAAAACCATGAAGTCACAAACATCAAGAGAGTAGCAACACAATTTGGAGTGTGGTTATTTTTCATTATAAAAAAAAATTCACCGTTTTTCTACAAGATATGACGGCTAATCTGCCGATTGAAGATGAAAATCTGCAGTTGGGAATAAAAGGTTCCGGTCAAGATGGTGATCTCTGTATGCGGTATTTGAGTCGACGCTACAATTCCATTGAATTTGTGAAGAAAAATATATAAAGGGTGCAGTTTTTAGCAATCTCTCAGTGTCTGAAAACCTTCAGTGTCATAAAAATCATCATGCCTTATAAGCCTACAAATCAAATAATACATTCAACTACATATAATCTGAATTCATCATTCACCAACCAAATTATCGTCGCTGCTGAATTAAAAAAAGATGGAAATTTAGCATCATCAGTGAAACTGCTAGCTAGTCATCCTTGTGCAGGTATAACTTTAAATCTTGACGAGTAGGCCAACTGAGAAATGAGCTCTGAATTTCGATGCGCTAGTTCTTGAGTTGATTCAGGATCAACTTTCAATATATTTAAACTTTTATTTTTCGAAGTTACGGCTCGGAGCCTTTGATCGCTTAAAATGATATCCGAACACATGGATACTCATTTTGCAAATTACCAAAATATGGACAAAGCATTCATTAATAAATAATTCCAGCCTATCACAATTCTTCAATAATCAATATAATTTCATTTGTGTGACTTTGATTTCTAGCTGCTTGAGATGCTAACAGTAAACGTAATCGATCCAGTAATTCATTTGGATCATCCTAATAAACATAATCTAGCTGATTGTTCTGTGTACTAATCATGTACTTTGGAATTAACCCTTTATCTGTTGAAAAACGCTTTTTATTTTGTTCAATGTTGAAATTATGATTTTTTAAATATTTTTCAAAGTTGTCTAAGCTTATCGATTTTTGTGCTGGATCATTTTTAAACAAAATTTCTAACAATCCCGTAGTTGTTGTAGAATTCCTTTCACCTGAAGTAATATGATTCGATTCAAAACTTATTGGTGAATCACCAATCATTAATATATTGTTAGTTAGTTTTCGTACATCAAATGTAACATCTAGATCCTGCTTCCTTTCTTCTAAAATTTCAAGATAATTTCTCACAAAATCATTCATGAAGTGTTAGCTATTGATTCTTCGAAACTTCTGATTTTGTTGAATCTGTATCGACAGCCGATTTAAATAAAGTTTCAGCATCATCTTCCAGCTGAGAATCTTCTTCAGATTTACTCTTCACTTCATGTTTGACTTTATTCTTGACTTTAGTCCCAATTGGATCAATCCTTCTAACAGTTTCAGAACCGTCGACAATTTTCGTGAGTGGTGTAATGATAGGTTTAAAGGTATCAGTTTACGCAAAATATTTTTGTTTGTCTATTAAAACCTTCATCGCGTAAAGACATGTTAATGTCACAATATTCAAAGTTCAACTGTTTCTATGTAGTAAGAAGCCGGTGTGTTAAGAACATCGCACGAACTTCTGTAAAGATTGCGATCCTTGAATTGTTTACTCTCATATAATTTTTTTTTCTTTTTAACCAAGTTTTTCATGAAACTTATATGGTTATATAATAAATAAATATTCCTTTTTGTGAGAAAAATGGATTCTTCATTCATTTATTATATGCATGAATCGCAAAAAATTACCCTATTTTCAAATGTGCAAATAAATATAGTACTTTTTGGAACTGGAACACATAGGACTATATTTTTCTGACAGGTCATTATTTTATCGTTAAAAACCGTAGGCTTTGGGAACTATTAGTAGATATATTAAACTATTTGTGTCTGTACATAGTAATTTTGCATTATTACCAAACGCGTTCTGAATATAATTATACTGAAAATCATAAATTATTATTTTTGATGCTTCAAGAACAGTGAATCCTGTATAAGTTGGTTCATGGAAATTTTTTTCTTTCATTTCTTTCTTTGTTAAAAACTCGTAGCTGGGTTTTTTCATTGAAATATGGGCATTATTTCCTCGTAAGTTATGAAAAATTACAGGAATCACATGTCAGTCTTTACAGGTGATATTCCAAGATTGATGACTTGCACCGCTACTTTTACCTTTAAAATGATGATGATCGCGATGTTTAATGTCATCGTCTGCAAAAGGGCTTTTCTCAAATGTGACATTTTTTGCCATGTTAAATTCTTGCTCTGGTTGCAATGTTAAACGCTCCATTTGGATAATATCTTGTAAATTTTTTTAAAATTTTTAAAATTTAAAATGACGTGAATATCTGTCACATAAAAATGTACGGTGATAATTTTTCGAATATTGGGATCTTAGTCGCCAGGATAGATCTTGAATCCAAGGAAAATGGTAAACTATCATATATTCATTAATATTACTTTCATTATCAGCAATGTAATCCTCATGATCTAAATCAATTGCTGTATTTTTGACCATGAGAAGGGGTATATTGTGGACTTGTGTGATTTTTCGTAGCTTAAAAAAAGCAGAACAATTTCTTCTTTCTTGATATTTTCATAAAACTCTATACCATTAATATTTATACTCAAATTATTTAAATCCTCAAATTTTTAAATATCATGTAAACTAGTAGGAAACTTCATGTCGTCTCATTTCAAGTTTGTACTACTGAAATATGGATAAGCACTTTTTTGGTCTGAATGATTCACAGCAGGGTAAGGAGCAGCTACTACTGCCCATAATTTTCGAAGTATTTTTTATTCGTGCAATAATAATTTTTTTCGCATCATCCAGAAAGCTGTTTGAATCCTCATGAGTTAAATTTATTATTAAACCTGTTCTAATTCGACTCTTGAATGCATTCTCCAAATCTTCCAATTTGATTTTTCTTTCTCCATAGCTTCATTGATAACTGCTCCTCTTCCTCGTAACATCTTGAAAATTCTGATTTCTTGCTTTTAAAACTTCAACCGGAGATAGAACTTTTTTTTAAACTATTCATGCGCTTACTGCGCGCATGCGTAGTGTCAAAAATACCGCCGTCTTTTCAAACAAAATGCGGCAGGGTACACCCCGAGCAGCCGGGGTGTACCCTTCTCGATTCCGCGAACTTTGCGAGTATCATTTTGCTAAAATCACCGCCTTTCAAGCCATTAGCTACTCAGTATAGCTGTCCAGACGAAGCTCCTGTGCGACATCGTTGGGTGCGTTCACGCCTTCTTCTTTCAAGAGGTGTAGCCGCCCTGAGGACCCACCAAGCTACAACTCTGCGAGCTGTACTTCGCCGTTACAGAGCGAGGGCTGTTCCCGTGCTCAAGACGTTGGGGCGCTGGGACGCGCGTACAGGTGGGCGCCTTCTGAGATCCGAGCATAGCAGCGGTACTGCGTTTTGGTTTCCTTCAGGTAAGAGAGCTCTCTAGCGTATTTGAATGCATTCAAGTAGACATACATATAAATTTGTTAACGGTTTCTCGTTCGATCTGTGAAGTTGAGCGCCGCTTGGCTCGGTTTGTTTCGGATGGGATCCATCGTACATGTTTGTGATTTTATGTCAACGACTTTGCGACAGCGAATGAACCGATTTCACAATTAATACAGCTACTTATTAAGAGAATATTGTCTTAGGATTAAGCTTCTTTCTTATAAGGCTTTTCCCCCGCTTATGACCGGGGTTTTTCATGCCGATTTTTTCTTACACAAGATTTCTTTCACAATGTGTCACTAGAGTTGGGTTGAATAAAACTACATCTCAACTATACTAAAAGACGGTGTTATTCTTCCACCAACTGTTCCGAATTCAGCCACCACCTCTTTTATATTATTTTTCAGTATACTTATTATTTATTTTCATACAACAAACATTAACCTAAAGAAAAGTCTTTTCCTCTTCTCAGCAATTTATTCAAGAGTGTTGGTTAAATTCGAATTTACATTTTTTTTATAGGTACGGCACTGACGTCGTAAGCGTGTCGTTCGCAGCGCTAATGGCACAGCCTGCACAACTTGTCGAATGTCGATTGTTGACAACTACAGTCTCATGAGAACGATCGCCGATAACACTTCCGATTTGAAAGACTCGTTGTCGTTATTTTTCATAACGATACAAGCTTGTTTCTTTTTAATTGGCAGTGGTAATTCTATGTAAGATTAGCTCGCATAGGTTTGTAATTGTTAATGTTGATTTCTGGCTTCATAATCGAGTGTAATTTCCATTCGGAATCGGTTTCCTGGAAATCTCCATGCTGCTTTAAGATTTGTTGTATTACATTGTCGTTGAACCAATCATCTAATACAGTCCTCGGATAAATTTCTGTTGTCTTTGACATAAATGGTTTTAGTTCTACATTTTCATTGTCGTTGATGACTCTTAAATCGAGCACCTAATTCCTTATACACTTTTATCGCTCCGAACTTATTTATTGAAAGCATCATAAAAGAACGCACTAATATCCTTATGAACTATATTAACAATTAGTCCTGTTTGCAGTCGTCGTTTAAACGCCGCGTCACAGTCAGCCCATCTTGAACGATCAGTAAGAGAGTCTCTCACACCTTCACCTTGTATCAGTAACGCATCAAGGTGAACACGCATACATATAATTTGTTCTGAAGCAGGATCACAGCCTCCTCGATTATTGGGATAAGCTCCTCACGTTCGTCCAGCAGCACTGAAGTCTCCATCTTGCTCGCACTCTTGCTCACCTAAGCAGATGAAAGAATGGTTCAATTTCAATTATTTCACAGTTTTTATAGCCCGATACGTCCACCACCACCTACTGTTACCCCCACGACGAAGAAAATACCCCCACGACCACCTATAGTTACTCCCACTCCAAATTGGAGTCGGCGCAAAACAACATGCAAAAATCCATGCACTAATACTACAAGCAAAAAGCCATGGACTACAAGCAAAGAGCCATGCAATACAAGCCAAAAGCCTTGCACTAATAGTAAAAACCCATGCAATACAAGCAGGAAGCCATGCACTAATACTACAAGCAAAAAGGCATGCAAAACTATCATGCACTAGAAGCAAAAAGCCGTGCAAATATAAATTGAACGCTTACCTTTTAGATTCTTTCTCTCTGGACATGGTATATCGTCTTCTAGATCGCTCAATGATGCTTGCACCGGGTAATGCGACGGAATGACCAGCCTGCGCTTTTGCGTGCCCTTATATAGTACTCTGCCACCCACTATTCACTACTCCAGGGGAATACCCGTGGACGTTGGGGGAATCTCAGCGCACACTAAAACATAACACATACCATTTTCGCAATCAATTCACGGCCGATACATACATTACCGACTTTTGATACATTGATATTAGTGTTGGATAAAAGTACTTAGTGACGTCATCAGTTATTTACACACGATTGGTAAGGTAGGCTCCTGATGTAGAGACTGATGCTCGATCTATAGCTGGGGATGTGTACTATTAACGGCCCCTGTTTTAACGACCAATGGTAGTAAATCTGCATTACCGACCGATAGTAAATCTGCATTGCCAGCCTACAGTAAATCTGCATTACGCATCGATGGTAAATCTGTATTACCTACCAATGGTGAATCTGCATTACCTGCTTATGGTAAATCTGTATTATCGGCTGAAGGTAAATCTGTATTACGGGCCGACATAACCTTAAACTTAGCATGGAACAGAATCTGCTCGGTCGGTGGATAGCGTCCTACCCCCCTTGCTTTACAATTGATGTAGTTCGGTAAGTTGTGTATAATGTACATTAGTAACGGCGATGTAACAAAGTGGCATACCTTTTATGTAACAATCTCGTAACATTTGTTTTCAACTTTGTTACATTCATGAACCATTACCATGTCAATAAAGAAAGTTGTAGCAATTCTGTGGCAGTGAGATGTAATTGTTATATAAGAAGAATGTAACAGTTGTTCTTCAACTTGGTTACACGCATGAGCTACGACAATTTGGTTACAGAGTTCAGTGAGTGAACTGTAACGGCTTTACGATGTAGTTCTGTAAGTTGTGTATAATGCACATTAGTAATAGCTATGTAACTATGTAACATGACTGTTATGTAACAAACGTGTATCATTTGTATTTTGTGTTGGTTACACGCATAATCTTTATGAATTCTGCTATCTTGTTACGTAACAATTGGAGGGCCACACTGCATACGGGCGTATGTGCCAAATCCCGAATTGTACAGGAGAAACAAAAAACTGTTTAACTTTCACGCAATTCATTGTAAACAAAAAACAACCGAAACAATTCGAGGTACAATAGGCTTTATCGAAATGTGAAACGAAAATCCTGAAAGAAACATCCATCTCCGAGAAAAACGTTGTCAAAGGAGCAAGGAAGTTACTTGGAGCTATTGTTTAGCTCTATTGAATCACGAAAAGAGCGCTTTGAACATAATAACCATGGGCGAAAAAGCCCTTGTTAAATATCGGCGCGTCCCAAAAAAAATCAAATTTTGACACCTAAAAAGTTGCGTAATTGTTTTATTTTTGAATTTAGAATAAAAACAAGCAAGTTCTTCCGAACTATTACTTATCTATATCAAACCATGAAAGATATCCTAAAAGAACCAGCCACATTCGAGAAAGCCCCTTATAAATGGTGTGGTGCGTCCCCAAAAACGAAAATATGGAAACATAACGAGTTGCATAACTTTTTTATTTTTTGAATGAATAAAAAAATAAGAGATTGCTTTTGAGCTATCACTTAGCTCCATTGCAAGGTGAAAAGAACAGGCAATAAGATAAAATTACTTCATAAAAAAAATACCAAACATGGATTTTGACCCTAAATCGAACTATAATCTAAATCGAACTGGACCATAGTCTTCTACAGAAATATGATTTAGGTTAAAAAAATAATTTTAGGCCAATGAAACACATTTCCGAAATTTAGCACTTACGCATGTATGCAGTGCGGTCCTTCAATTCTAAATTGGTCTGGAAAATTTGTCTCAGAAATGAATGATATATTCTTGACATTATTTATACAATTATTATCGAATATAAGTATATCTTTTTGAAATATTTTCAAAATTTTTAATAATAATCTTCAAATTCATATAATATATTTAACACGCAAACTTTTTTTACAGGTATTGAAACTGTTAAATTCTTAAGATTAAATGGAATGAAAATACTTATTATATAATCTAAGTACTATAATCTTTTATTTATCTATAATTATTTTTCTTGAAAAAGTATATATATTTAAATTCGATATAAGTACCGATTGTGAGTATCTTGAAAACAACATTATTATCTCCTTTCAACTTTTAAATACATTTTATTTTTTTTTTTTAATACATTTTCATCAGTTTTTATGAGGCTGTTAGATGCAACTTCTAACATAAAATTTAATATTTTTACATTACTCTTACGACATGATTTTAAATTCACAACATAATTTTATGATAATTTTTAGAATAGAGCTTGAATACAGCACTCTTAAAGCGGACAGTTTCATATATAAAACTCTTACAATCTAAAATGTTAAGAGAGATAGACGTTTTAAGTTTTCATGAATTTCATGAATTTGAAACATCACATGCACTTAACATATTGTGAGAAGCAACGGCTTTCTACTCCTTCAAAAAGTGCAAGTAGATGATGCCACCATTGTGGCTTCTAGCACTGGAGAGTGCGGATCGTGTTCAAGAGAGTTAGTTCGGCTTTTGATGTCCGCTCGGACAATTAAAAATGTGAAGTGAAGTTCAATAAAGCAAAGTTCCGCAGTTTAATAAGTGTCTTCATTGTGTTCACCCTAAATAAGGAGTACGTCAGGTTATGTACTCAGGACACGCTGCCACTACGCAAGTAAGATCCGGCAAGAGGACAATTAGAGAAGACCCACGGAGAGACAGGACCATTCAATAAGACGACTAGAGAACAACAAGACGACTAGAGAACAGCAAGACGACTAGAGAACGATAAGGTGAGTGACTTTATGAAGACCTAATAATAATTAAAAAAAAGAATCATGGATATACTAGCGCTAGTTCTAAAAGTTTAGAGAACTTTCGGAAGTGGTTAGAATTAGTTAGAAGCTAAGAATGCATGAAGAGAAAGAAAAGGAGGGAGAGACGCACCGGCCGGGCATAAATAAGGGACAATAAAACGTCCATAACCTTGAAGGCGCTGGCGATGCATTGTGTCTTTCCCCGAATAGTGACCGCATGTCAGGTGAAAAGTGGGGACCCACGGCCCTGTAAAGTGCGAATAATACCCTCAGCACTACAACAATGGTCGTACGATGAATTTATGATTTTTCGGAAATTTGATGGATAGAAAAATTTAATTTAATTTTAGACAATTAATTTTACAAAGTAAAAATATTAAAGGAAAATTTGATCAGAGAGAAATTCGATGGATAGAAAAATTCAATTTAAGTTTAGACAATGAATTTTACAAAAGTGAAATCATTGAAGGAAAATCTGATTAGAGAGAAATTTGATGCAAAAAAAAAAATTTAATTAATTTCAGACAATACATTTTACAAAAGTAAAAACATTAAAAGGAAATTTGATTAAAGAGAAATTTAATGTGAAATAAATATAAGAGGACAGACTTCCAAGAAAAGAGTTCTAGAGATGAGTTCATGGAAACATAAATTGAATATAATAAATTATAAAGATAAAAGCTCTGGAAATAAATCTGTCTAGTAGTAACTTCACTTCTGGACTAGTTTCAGAAACTATTAAAGACGTTGAGCATGTACAAAAACCTCGTTCAAAATAAGTAATGAACAAAACTGGATTCAATAGCTATAATTGAGACAGGCCAAATAAGCCTCTCCGGTATCGGGAGGGGGGAATGAAAACTCTTGATGCAGCATGCGTGCACGATCATCCTAGCCCAAGAGCGATACTTATTAGCTGTACTTGGAGTTTCGCGGACAAAAAGGGGTGCGCGTGCTGGCGTTGGGGTGTGAGCGGTAAATCATTCATTTCAGGCAGGCTCGGCTTGCTTGGAAACTACCCTTAAATATCATAACATGTCTTTAAACCCGGCAGAGGTAGAGGAAGAAAAATATAGCAAATCGGCAACTCACCTGGGAAGACGAAGTAGAGTTGATGGGGGAGGATTTAAATCTAGACGACAGTGAAACACCTGCCCCAATAAACCAAGAGGTAACTGTCAGCGAACCTTTGAACACGGAGAATGCAGGCAAAAAACCCAGTAACTCAGATATTAAAATGTTGTGAACAAACATAGAAGTTTAGGTGTCGGATCCGAAAAATTTACTTATAATTTTAGATGATAATTAGAGTAATGTTCACAGCTACATCGAGTCTAGACACACAAACCTCGGCCACCCAGACTTCTCCGCAGAAGGACACCCAGGGAGGAACGGACCTGGGTAGCGCAGCGGCAGCCGTCTTGGAGATTTTAGAAGCAGCCAACGAGCTGCTTAAGATGCTTAGAGATACGAACAACGCCAATTTAGAAGCAGAAAAGTCCAAACTTAGAGCGGCAAAGGTAGGCCGAGAAGAAATAAATAATTTAGATGTTGCAAATGCTCCCGCCCGTGATGAAATTAGAGATAACGCTAATAGTACAACACCGCAAAATTTGAATAATGAGTTAGAAGTTAGAAATGAAATTAGAGATAACTTGAATGAATTACAGAAAACATTAGAAGCAGAGAAAAGTTTAACCAAGGTGAATGTTAACAGAGACTACAAATTGACAAGAAAAGCCAATTTAAATTTGTGGTTCGATCACTTGCACTCAGAACTGATGGCAAGTAACCTGTTAGATGTTATTGATAGTTCAGCAACAAAAATTATGAGGTTAGATGAGGAAACAATCACTAAGAGAAAATAATTAGTTAGAGACATAATTATCAATCACTTAGACGAAGATTATCATAAGAGAATACTTAATATCAAAGACCCAAAAACAGTTTTAGAGAAATTAAGAGAGTATAAAAGAAGTGAGATAAATATTACTCGCTCCTCTGTGAGGACACGGCTCTATCAACTAAAAATAAGACCAAAAGAAAGAATTCATGACTTTTGCGAAAGATTTGATTCTATTATAAGACAGTATGAAAATTGTGATGGAGCCGTGACCTTGACAGAACAAGAGAAACGATCGGCCTTTTACCAAGCTGTATCGAGATCAGCACCTGAGCTACGCTCTACTGATTTAATTAGAAGACAAACTGACCATAGATAAATGAACTTAGATGAAATTCAATCCTTTTTGTCACAGTTAGAAGCTGAACGGCTAGCAGATGGTAAGAGTTTAGAGACGGCCAAGGCTAACCTGGCCCAAAAAGATGTTAAGAGACCGGCCGGCAGTGATGGATGCTGTTTTAGATGTAACAAGCCAGGACACCGATCTACGGGGTGTCCCCTCACTGAATTTAGCCTGTGGTTCTGCTACTACTGTCAGAAAGTAATGGACCACAAGGGGGATGACTGCCCCAACATCGCGAGCTCCAGTCAGACGTCTAGAGGCAGAGGTCGTGGAGGACGAGGTGGAAGGTATATTCCTAAACAACATAAACATGTTAATAAGGGAAAACTTGATTTTAGAGGAAGGGAGGGAGCTGAAAATAAAATTATTAGAGGCAATAAGATTAGAGGTAGAGACACATACAGAGGACATAGAGGCCAGTACAAGAACAACCATTCAAGAAACACGGAAGCCAAACAGAACGATGCCAAAAATCAACCAATAGGTAAAGTAGCTTTTAAGTTAGAAGCGAAAAACAAAACGAATGAAATTATCTTCTTTGCAGACTCGGGGGCTACTGACAACATTGTCAATAAAAGCTTAGTTTTAAGGGAATTTAAGAACTGTCCGGGCGGCGTAATAAAAAGCGCGAATAAGAATAGAGTAGCGGGCATTAGTATAGATGGAAAAGGTGAACTATACCTGCAACCCAAGGGTGCTAGGGGTGAGATCATTAGATTAGCGAACGTTATAGCAGCAAGTGACATCTCTGAAAATTTAATATTCCTTAGATAGTTTGCAGATGCGGGGCTAGGAATCTACCTGGATAATGAAATATTAAAAATTTTCGATAAAGAGACAGGTGGGGCATAATTTCTGAAGTGTACCCACCTCGAAAATGAAAGTTGTCCGATCGGGCTAAAAATTGGCCCAATTGTAGTCCTATTAGATAGTACTCCTCACACCAAAAATTAATTCATTTTGATAATTATTTAT
>CAKNYM010004628.1:0-12524 GCA_932195095.1 Andricus curvator | reverse complement strand
GAGGCAATGAACTTTTGAGTTCGAACTGCTAATCTATAATAATAATAGTATTTGTTTAACGTTTTGTAATTTCTTTTGTAAGTTATCTTTATCTGTTATGGAGACAGTTCTGTATACAAGGGAGTTAGTGAACGATTGCTTTTGAGATGGATGGTGGTGGGAGGTGGCATGTAGGTATCTGTTTGTATGGGTCGGTTTTCTGTAAACTTCAGATCCTGATGTGTTATCAGATCTTTTGTAAACCAGTACATCCAGGAAAGGCGATTTTACGTTTTGTTCAATTTCCATGGTGAACTGGATATTAGGCTGTAATCGATTGATGAAATCGAAAAACTTGTCTAGTTCATCTAGTCCATGTCTCCGGATGACAAAAGTGTCGTCAACGTAACGGCTTCAAAATTCCGGTTTAAGCTTGGATTTGTTAAAGATTTTAGTTTCTGGATGTTCCATAAAGATGTTGGCTATTACAGGTGATATTGGGGATCCCATTGCTGCTCCTGAGGTTTGTTCGTAGATGTAGTTATTGAAAGAGAAGTAAGTATTATTGAGACAGTGTTCTATCAAGGGTATGAGATCGGAGGGGAAGTTTGCAAATGATTTAATAATACTGATTGTATCATAGATTGGTATTTTGTTCAAAATTCTTATTTTTTGGTAGAAAAATAATCTTCTTGGTTGTAAATTAAGATTATGGTTAAAAATTCTACTACTTCGTTGTAAGTTGAATTACTTTGTTCAAGAGTCTTTTTTGGTTGAAGTTTTATTATTTTAGTTGAATATTTGTATCTGGTTCTAAATTTAACTACTTTACGGAGAACTTATTTTTTGTTGTTGTGAAAAATTTATAATTTTATTTGAAAATTGATCTCTTTCCTAGAATTTTTAACTATTCTGATTTTAGAAAACGCTACTGCTAACAAACCCGAAAAACGCAAATCATGGAAAAATTCTAAATCATTGAACTCTAATGATGTTTGTTCGAACATACCTATTCCTGGTGTATGTTAGTCGCTCACATAACCTAAGATAGTAAAAATTGGGAATGTTGATGAACCTCAAATTTTCAGAAATTTCAAGTCTTCTTCGTAACATTATAATTTTGTATTAAAATACATATTTTTTAATACTAGTTTCCAGCGAAAAGCGCTAAAATAAATCATGTATGGTATTTTCAATTATTTATCAAGTACTTTTCAAGTTTGAATTTACCCGCGCAAGAGTATTAAAAAGCGAAAATGTTGCTTAATTCATAAAAGGCTGTTAACATTCACGGTAATTTTTTGTCAAAGTAAAATGCCAATCTTTTCGAAATTTTCGGCAAATATCGTTACAGCACTTTTTTTTAAGTAGGAGAACAATAAATGGTCACATTTTAGATCGTCTACATTCTTATTCGTATTTTAAGATGAAAAAAAGACTTAACTCATAAAAAAACTTCTCTGCGCCTCACATAATGTAATTAAAAAAAATTCTTAAGAAATGTTTTGAAATTTTCAATAGTGATTGCCAGAAAGTTGACCATTCAAGACCATAAGATTTTTGAAGAAAAAAAATGTTCAGACCACTGAAAATTTGTGATCAAGAAGACGTTTCTGTTCATGCGTCAACTTTGAATTATGTTGATGAAAAAAGTTTTTCTGTATGAAACAGATGATTCAAATATTATGAATGAGCATAACTTTCTTAATCTTCAATAAAGTGTATTAATATTATAGATCAATTGATTTTCCTCGAATGAAGGAATCTTTTCCGTTCTTGCATCAACTTTGAATTATGCTGAAAAAAGTTTTACTATTAAAAACCGATTTTCAAAATATATAAATTACCATAACTTTCCTACTCTTTAATAAAATGTATTAATACTGTAGTTCAATCTATTCGTCTTGTACCAAGAAATCTTTAATATTCTTGCATCAACTTTGAATTGTGCTAATGAAAAAAGTTTTGCTATAAAAAAACCGATTTTTAAAATATAATTGAGTGCTAAAAAAAATGCAATAAATATTTTTCGAAATCCTTTGGTCAGTTTCAAGATATTAGTGAGCAAAATAAGCTCTCCAAATTTAATTACTTTATCTACCAGCGTTTTCTAGTTATCGTGTTCACAAAAAAGTGTGAAATCCACACACAAATCCGGAAAATTGCTTAGAACACTGTATTATACATTTTTAAATTGAGGAAGGTTTACTTAAATGAAAATGCCTAGAATTTGTGTTCTTACCCTAGTTTATAAATCGAAATTTTCAAGGATTTAACACAATATAATTGTGTATGTAGGCAAACTTTATGAGCCGCTTCTACGCAGTTTCGGAACGTGCCTTGGCAACACTTCCTGATAATAATGTGTGTCGCGCGATAGTAAATATTTAATATTTATCATAATTACATAAAATAGTCACATTTTAGAGTCTCAGCGGTCTTATTCTTTTTTATTGTTTTTAAAATTTCTAAACAATTCGATCAAATCTCGGTAAGAATGCAGTGCGTCATTCTAATTCTTGAAACAGAAATGTAAATTGCGACATCATCGTTAACGAATTTAGTGAATAATTTTTTGAAGCTTGTAACCGACATATAAAATACAAATATCTCAGGAGGACAAGGTTGATGCCTATCATTGATGTGATAGTGACTATGCTATTATAGCCTAATATACTGTGCTCAGTTCCTTGTTTACTTGGAAAAATGAAGATTGCTTATACTCTGATCGTTACTTGGTGATCATCTTTAATTCTATTGGTGAACATAATAATAATTATTAATATATATCTAATATCTATATCTTGAGTTTATTTTTTCGTATTTCTACAAATAACAATTTATCGATATAGTCCGCATCATATCCGGGTTTGTCCTTAATATCTGTAATTTACTTGCTACTTTGTTACTTCATTTTTATCCGTATGCAAACGGAAAAACTTCTGGTCACATCTGAAACTTATCCGAACAACATCATCAAATCTGAAGTTAAAGTTAATTAAAAATAGCGGTAAAATCAATTCTCAATGATTTTTTTTTTTTCAAAATAGGGTTTTCTTTCTTGATTATGTTTCTTTAGCATCATACGAACTACTTAGGACCAAAAAATCGATTAGATCTTTCGTGAAAAAAGAATATATTTTTGTGTCCTAATTATTTTTATGGACATAATTTTTCAAATATATGATTATAAACATTATAATAATAACATTATAAACATTATCATTATAAACTTTTCTATATTTTGGGCCTTCATACTGCGAATTTTTCAATACAAGTATAATTTTTATTGGAAAAAGGTAAAGCTCGTTGTCTTGACGTTACTTTTTCAGGACTTTTTTGACTTTTTGATTCTGATTAAAAAAAAATGTTAATCATCAAATTCTTAATTTTTAATTATTGATTGGAGAAGGTAGCCGGCAACTACCTTAAACTACTCACCATTAAATGAACAAATTATTGTTAATATACTGATCCTTTTCATTACATGGTAGCCTAACAAAGAGGTTTTCAAATAAAAAGTTTCTAGTAGGAAAAAGGTTCGTTTAGCATCAATTAAACGTTCGAATAATAAAATAGTGATTTTTTAAAAATTGAATAATCAAATAGTAAACAAATCATAAATTCATTTCACTCAAGTCGATTTGAAAAAATATTGGTTCTTACTTGAGTGATTTCAGTTACAAGGAATTATTTACTAACCTGACTAAAACAAGGTAAAAAGATTAGGTATGTAAATAATTCTTGTTTTTCATTTTGAATAGCACTATGTTGTTAAAGATGTGGTAGCCTTTTGACAAGATTCAGAATTTTGCCTTATCATTATTTTGATAAGGCTAAAAATGTTGCACAATCGTGTTTTTATATTAAACATTACTATTTGTCACGGTTCTCGTTTCCGCAAACATTTTAAAATTATTATATAGGTAATTGCCAAGAAGTTTACCACTTCAAATTCTACTCATTTTTCATTTGAGACGAAAGACTGTCAAATGATAAATAATAAGAATACTTTTTTAATAACAAAAAAAATAGCTGTGCATTCGATCTTAAGTGTTTCCACGTTCTTTGTATTTATATTGATATGTTTCTCATTTCACGAGAGCTTTGCTTGCATTTTTCCGGTTTTTATTTTTATCAATTCACAGAAAATAAAAATTACAAAATAATAAAACATTTTTTGAATCAGGAAAACCGTATTTTGTATTTGAAATGATGATTTTTCGAGCCGGAAAACGGAAAGGGGAAGATCTATCGCATCATATCCCTTTCCCAGGTTTATGATTTTTTTACATAAATTGTCAGAATTATTTTATTTAAAAATTTATAATGAAAAAGTCTTTTTCGTGCAATCTCATTCCTCTCTTTTAACAAATATTTTCCATTGAAAGTTGAATATTTTTTATTTCCAAGCATACTATCTTGGTTGAAAATTCGATTATTAGGTTGAAGATTATTTGAATTATTTTCTTTTTCTTTTAACTTGAAAAGTAATGTTCTTTTCTGGAAATTTTGCTAAAAATGTATCGTTTTTACTTGAAAATTTTAATATTACATTTTTCATTGATAATTTATCTTTTTTGGATGAAAATTCTACAACTTGGTGGTTGTTTTAGTTAGAAATTTCACTATTTTGTGAAAGAGGAGTTTTTTCTTAGTTGAACATTAAAATTTTTAACTGAAAATTGAACTATTTCATTTTTGGTTGAAAATTACTTGTTTTTAGTTTGAAATTTGATTGTTTTGTTGAAAATTTGTCTTTTTGAGTTGAAAATTCTATCATTTTAGTAAAAAATGTAACTATTTTGTAGAAAGATCGTTCTATTTTGGCTCAAAATTAAACAATTTGGTGGAAATGTTTTTCTCCCTCTGGAATGAAAAATCTTTTTGGATGAAAATTCATCTCTGTTGGCAGAAATTGTTTTTTTTTCGTTCAAATATGGCTTACATATGAATCATCTGCGAACGCTAACCCACGCACCCTCACTGTCCCGAGATCCACACCTTTTTCGTCGATTAGGGCCATTCCTAGACTGCTACTTTGCATTTTTAAGAGCATTTTTAGGGCACAATACAAGGGGATCGGGGGGTGGGATGTAAAGTTATTGGGGGAAAATTTTTCCTTAATTCATCCTTAAGAGGTGACCAAACTTCACAAAACGTTAGTAATTATTTTTCCCGTTTTTTTCGAAAACCGCACTTTGTAATAGAAAATTAATATGAATTTGTAACCACAATTTTTATTTTGCTATCCTAATATGTCAAAGTATTAAAGTAATGCGAACTGATCAAATAATCCAACAAAAAGAAGAATTTTCAACCAAATTATGGAATTTTTAACAAAAAAGGTAGCTTTTCAATAAAATTAGCATTTTGAAACAAAAATCATAAAAACTTCCAATCAGATTTAAAACATAAAAAATGACTAAGAATTTACTTTTTTGGTTTTGTTGCCGTTTTTTACAGGAATTTGACATTTCTGGAAAAAAATTATTAGATTTTAAAGGTTCATAATCTTTTCACAATCTTCGTTTACGTTGGCATTTTATGACCAAATTTGGTATTTTTGAATAAAAATCGTTATAGTTTGAACAAGATTTTCAATTTCTGAACAGCTTCATGTTCTATTGACGTTTTTCATAGGTTTGCTTGAAAATTTAACTATTTTTTGAATTAAAATTCCACTATTTGGTAGAAAATGCATGTATTTTGTCGAAAAATCGTCTTTTTAGTTAATAAATTATTCTTGCTTGTTGAAAATTCATTCTTTTTTATTACAAATTTATTAATTTAACTAAAAATTTGTCGATTTCATTTTTTGTTCCAAAAATATCTTTTTTTGTTGAAAATTACACTATTTGGTTTGGAAATCATCTTTCTTTATTAAAAATCCAACAACATTGTTGAAGAAGAGGATTCAACGATTTTATTAAAAATCCGTTTCTTTTATCTTCTATTCTACTGGTTGAAAATTAATTTTTTGTGAAGAAATTCACTTTTTATGGTATAAAACTCATCTTTCTTACTGCAAATTAACTTTTCAAATAAAAATTCAACTTGTTGGGTTGAAAATTCAAAAGTTCTTCTTGAAAATTTGTCTTTTGACTTGAAAATTGCACTGTTTTTGGTTGAGTTAAAATCTTTTTTGTTTTAAATTCGACTATTTGGTTGAAATCAATCTTCGTATGTTGAAAATTTAACTATTTTGATAAATTCATCTTTTTTCGTTGAAACTTCAACTGCTTTGTTAAAAATTCGGCCCTTTGGATTGACAATTCATCTGTTATGGCAGAAAAGTCATCTTTCTTGAATTATATTAAAAATTAATTAATTAATTAAAAAAGAATTTTTTTTTTGCTCGAATATTTAACTTTTTGGTTATTAATGAAGCTGTTTAGATAAAAATTAATTTTGTTGTTGTTGAAAATTCGTATTTTGGGGTTGTCCTATTTTTCCTGTTTCGAGACAACGAAGTGGCAAGAAATAACCCAAAATTGGTAATGTCACACTTTTTTGTGAACATGATAACTTGAAAACGGTTGCAGATAAATTGATGAAATTTGGAGGACTTATTTCCACCACTCATATCTCGAAACTTTCTGAAGGATTTCTGAAAATATTTATTTCATTTTTTCAAGCACTCAATAATATTTTAAAAATCGGTTTTTGTATAATAAAACTTTTTTCATTAGCATACTTTAAAGTTGATGCAAGAATATAAAACATTCCTTGGTTTAAGAATAATCGTTTGGCCCATAATATTATTCAATTTTATTAAAGAGTAGGGAAGTTATGGTAATTTATATATTTTAAAAATTATTTTTTTTTAGTTAAACTTTTTTCATTAACATAATTCAAAGTTGATGCACGAACAGAAAAGATGTGTTGATTCGAGACAAATGGATTTACCTATAATATTATTATATTTTATTGAAGAGTAAGGAAGCTATGGTAATGCATAGGTAATATTTGAAAATACGGTTTTTTATAGTCAAACTTTTTTCTTCAACATAATTCAAAGTTGATGCGAGAATATAAAACATACCTTGGTTCCAGACAAATCGATTGACCCATAATATTAATCAATTTTACTAAAGAGTAGGGAAGTTATGGTAATTTATATATTTTTAAAATTATTTTTTTACAGTAAAACTTTTTTCATTAACATAATTAAAAGTTGATGAACAAACAGAAAAGATGCGTCGATTCGAGGCAAATCATTTGACCTATAATATTAATACATTTTATTGCATTTTTTGTAGCCCTCAATATTATTTTGAAAATCAGTTTTTTATAGTAAAAATTTTTTCATTAACATAATTCAAAGTTGATGCAAGACCAGAAACGGTGTGTTGATTCGAGAGGAATAGAGATTGACCTATAATATTCAAACATTTTATTCAAGAGTAAGGAAGCTATGGTAGTGCATAATGTCTGAAAATATGGTTTTTTATAGTAAAACTTTTTTCGTCGACATAATTCAAAGTTGATGCAGGAATATAAAACATACCTTGGTTCGAGACAAATCGATTTACCTATAATATTATTCCATTTTATTGAAGAGAAGGGAAGTTATGGTAATTTATATATTTTGAAAATCAGTTTTTTATAGTAAAAATTTTTTCATTAACATAATTCAAAGTTGATGCAAGAACAGAATAGATGCGTTGATTTGAGAAGAATCATTTCACCTATAATATTAATACATTTTATTGCATTTTTTGTAGCACTCAATATCATTTTAAAAATCGGTTTTTTATAGTAAAATTTTGTTCATTTGTACAATTCAAAATTGATGCAAGAATATAAAAGATTCTTCGGCTCGAGAGGAATCGTTTGACCTATAATCTCAATACAATTTATTGAAGAGTGTGGAAGCTATGGTCATTTATATATTTTGAAAATCGGTTTTTTATACTAAACCTTTTTTCATTAATATAATAAAGTTGATGCTAAAAAAGAGAAGATGTGGTAATTCGAGACAAATCGATTGACCTATAATATTAATACATTTTATTGAAGAGTATGAAAGCTATGTATGTATGTATGTATACCATTAAGCCATTTCCCTTTCGGGGTAGGCGTGACACTACCCGATTCAGGTAGTGTTTCTAGGTTGATAACTTGTAGTAAATAACTACAAGTGTGAGCTCACCACACCCACGATGTGCCAACAGCACTCAGTTTTCTCGAATGATCACCCATCCAAGTGCTAACCGCGCCCAACGCTGCTTAACTTCAGTGATCTGACGAGAACTGGTTTTTTCAGCGTGGTATGGCTGTTGGTTATGCATAATATTTTAAAATACGGTTTTTTACAGTAAAACTTTTTTCATTAACATAATTGAAAGTTGATGCAAGAACAGAAAAGATGTGTTGATCCAAGAGGAATCGTATGACCTAAAATCTTAATACATTTTATTAAAGAGTGTGGAAGTTATGGTAATTTATATATTTTGAAAATCGGTTTTTCATATTAAAACTTTTTTCATTAACATAATTCAGAGTTGATGCAAGAATATAAAAGATTTCTTTTTTCGAGACGAATTGATTGACCTACAATATTAATACATTTTATCAAAGAGTAGGGAAGTTACGGTATTTTATATATTTTTAAAATCGATTTATGTAGTAAAACTTTTCTCACTCTCATAATTTAAAGTTGATGCGAAAATAGAAAAGTCGCGTTGATTCAAAACGAATCGATTGACCTATAACATTGATACATTCTATTGAAGAGTAAGGAAGCTATGGTAATGCATAATATTTGAAAACACGGTTTTTTATAGTAAAAATTTTCTCACTACCATAATTTGAAATTGATGCAAGAACGGAAAATATTCCTTGATTCGAGGCAAATCGATTGATCTATAATATTAATACACTTTATTGAAGATTGAGGAAGTTATGAAGAGGAATCCGTTAAAAATAGGTAAAAGAGAGGAATGAGATTGACTTTTAATTGTAAAATAATTTTAATACTGTACGTGCATTATTTTTATGTTGGTTAAAAATCATCTTTTGGGTTGAAAGTTCAAGTATTTTGTTGAGAATTCAATTTTTTCAAAGATTCATCATTTAAGTAGAAAATTCATCACTTTAGTAAAAAATTGATTTATTATTTTGCAAATGTGTGTTTTTGATTAAGAATTCAAAAAAAGGTTGTGTGGAACAGAATTTTATTTTATTTAATATTTGATGCCTGAGGAAAAAAAAAAGTTTTATAACCTGTCTATTACTAATAAAAATTATAATTGATTATGTGATTTTCAGAACGTTTCTCAATAATGTGATAGGCAATTCTCTGTATGTGTGTGTGTGTGTTTGTGTGATGGATTTTTAAAAATATTTTTTGCATTTTTTTAGCACATCACAATATTTTGAAAATCGGTTTTTTATAGTAACACTTTTTTTAATAACATCATTCCAAGTTGATACATGAATGAAAAAGACTTTTTGATCATAAATTTTCAAATAGAATAATTCTCACAATTTTTGTAAAGAAATCATAAAGCTGGGAAAGGGGTATGGTGCGACAGAACTTTTTTCTTCCCTTTTCTAGCTCGAAAAACTATCATTTCGAATACAAAATTTGATTTCTCTTATTTGTCTTTGTATTTAGAAAAATGTTTGTATTATTTAAATTAATCAAAATGAAGACTTTGGTTTGTCTATTATGGAAAAAAATAACTAATGCTTCCCCGACGAGGAAGCAAACACATTTGCTAACGGGAAGCAAAGTTCTCGAGATGGAATTCACAGCTAGTTCATTTTCTTTTACAGAATTAAGTTCGCAGGGATCGTGCCTCAGCCGATGTGCTCCTGCTACTCTGAATGATCTCCGTCCGGGCGAACTCGTGCTTCCACCGGATAAAGTTCTTTACTAGATTGAAACTACCAGAATTCAAACTGAACGTGGCGTTTTTGTTAAAAATGTGTTGAAAGAGTTACAAACAGACTTTCCATATTCGGTACAAAAAAACGAGAAAGATGAAGTCTTTGGAGTTTACTTCGGTATTCGTCCTCATAGATTATCCTTAGATAAAAACACTTCGGCGTCAGTTTTGATGAAAGGTGACTACCCGATTAGGCCCCTTACTTCAGCAGAAAAAAAATACTTGTGGGAAAATCGAGTGTGATCGTTTGGAATATTGATGAATAACAATATTGTACATGTGCTCCCGGTAAATATATTGTGAAGTTAGTTTGTAAAGATGCTTTTGTTTTCTCATAATTCTATTCTGAGATTGGCTTCCTATCTATTAATTTTGTATACATTTTAGAGCTGAATCACTCTGACAAAGCTGCAAGTAGCTTCAGCAACAACAAAATTTGCCATAGAAAGTTTCAGTATTTGATAATTTGTTTACTTAACTTTTTCATAAAAATTAAGTGGGTTGTGAGCAAACTACTTGCGTTTAGTTGGTCTTCATACGTTGATCCATGCGAAGCATTATGTTTGTCTCTTCAAAAAACGTTGTGTATTCAATTCTATATTCAACTTTAAACTTCAATTTGTAGCCTTATAATTCAAAATTCACATCTTTCAAAACGTAATAATTCAAAATGATAAATTAAAAATTATAAAATTTCTAAAAATAAATATAACTGTGTTGAGATTTACTTCAGTTGTAATTTACGAATTCGAACCATCTACCATCTACCTTGTTGTTCTCTCGGCTCAAATATTAATATTGTATCACTGTGTTTATTATATTAATTGCGTTTGAGCTTATAATAAATAATGAATATGCATGAACCTGATTTGTTTTCAAACTGACATTCCCATAATTTAAGATCTCTTCATCCTAATAAGAAAAATTAGTTTAGTGCGGCTCTTGTGATAACGAGAATTCTAGTCAAACAGGACGACCACAAATACATTTTGAAAAACTGAATATTTTAAAGATAGTTTCTTCTTCGAGTATTCATCCTTCTGGTTTAAAATTACACTATTTTGTGGAGAATTCATTTTTTTTGTTATTATTGATTTGTTGTTTTAGTTTAAAAACTAATGTCCTTGTTTGAAAACTTAACTATTCCAATTCTGGTTGTAAACTGTACTTTCTGAGTTTGAAAATCAACTATTTTGTGGAAAAGTCATATATTTTGTCGAAAATTCGTCTTTTTGGTAGAAAACTAATCTTCTTGGTGTCAATTCAGATTATGGTTGAAAATTCGACTACTTGGTTGTAAGTTCCATTATAAAACCAAGCGAAAAAAATATTACTGTGAGTATTAGGTAGGTCTCTATGACCTCTTGTCATCTTTTTAGCAACTTCATTTTATCGCGTTTGTGAAAAATCTGGGGCTTTTTCATGAAAACCCGATTTAGGTGATTTTTAACCTTCTCATTAGTGAAGGTTTTTCCATTCAGGAAATTTGGTGAAGATTGGAATAAATGGAAATCAGAGAGTGCTAAGTCAGGTGAATATGGAGGATGAGGCAAATCATAGCCAAGGCCTAACAATTTTTTTCTTGTAGCTATTTTCCCTGGATGAAAAAACCGCAACTGATGAGGAGAGGGTTCATTTCGCCCCATAACATTCAGAAAATTTAATCTCGAAATTGATTTAATTCGATACAATAAGTCTTTAAATGAACTTACAAAGATTATTGATTAAACATATTTCGCAAAAATGATGAATTCGTAATTAACGGTAATAAATAATGCGAAAAGCAAATTCAAAATTGTGAAAAAAATAACAAATTCAACAACTAGTGTTAGTATTATTGGTTTACATAGTTTATTATATGAAAAAACGTAAAATCAAAGAAAGAAATATAGGAATTCGTTTTTTAGACACATGTATCATTAACGATAATTTCTGGATCTCAAATCATTTCATAACGTAAATAAAATTTAGATTGAAGTTCTGTATAATTTTCCTTCAGCACAATATAATTCTATATATAGGTATAGGAAGGCAAACCTTACAAGCCGTCTCTATGCAGTTTCGAAACGAGATTTCTCAACACTTCCTGATACTAATGTGTGTCGCGCGATAGTAAATATTTAATATTTTTCATAACTACAAGAAATGGTGGCTTTTCAGAATATTAGCGTATTTCTTCACTTCTTAAGGTTTAAAAAAATCAGAATATTTTAATGAAGTAATCCTTTCACTGCAACTCACATAATGAAATATCATAAGATTTCCTTAAAATCCCTTGACATTTTTCATTGCGATTGCGGAAAAGTTGAAATATACAAAATTTTATTCGAAAATTATGAACTACTTCGAAATTTCTTGCAATCTATGCAAAACACTTGAAATCCTCAAAATCTTGACATCCAAAAATTAAAAATTGCTATGAAAATTTCCGAAACATTTTATCAAATCTCCGAAAGAATGATGTAGGTCACTGTAACTCTTGCAACAGCAGTATAAGTTGCGACATAATTGTAAACAAATTTAGTAAATGATTCGTGATGTGATTGATTGAGATTGACATTTTCACCGTAATGAGGAGGTATTGGTTTTATGTCAAATTTGGCTTAGACTACAGTATATATATATATATATATATATATATATATATAT
>CAKNYM010004627.1:0-33484 GCA_932195095.1 Andricus curvator | reverse complement strand
GACTGCGGTGTGCCGGCACATCGGACTTTGCCTGTAACATATATATATACACTAATTTATAATCCCCATACCATTATTCGACATTTTTCTTTTAAATTCCGTTAAAGATGAACAACTTTTTAATAAAGGGGAAGGTGTAGCGTCGTGCAGCTTTTCCGAAGTCAGGCGACGACATCTTGTAGAGCGAAAATGAATTTGATTCAAATCAAATTTAGGAACCGACTCTAAATGGAATTTAGCGTCAATCCTTGTAAGGATAATTATTTAATTTCAACATGTAAACGTTGTTATAATGATAAATATTTCATACGAAATGCTCCAAATTACTATGTTTAATACTTCAATGCAACTGAGATAATGAATTGAAGAATAAGCTAGAGTAATGTCAAAATGTAGTGCAACAGCGGGACACATTCTCTATACCTCTCTCTATCTAAAGAACTTGCGATTAAGAAGCTGGAAGGGTTGAGTCACAAGAAATGATCCATGAATCAGCCGGACGCGATCTCCACACTACCTTGTGATGTCGAGGGTTAAACCATACACTGGCTGATTGGTGGATGATGCCGACATCCTAAATTGTAATTGGCTAAATGTGACTACAAATTTAGAGATTTTGCGTAAAAACCCTTCCAGCGCCATCCGACGGAAGGTTTTTTATATAAGCGAGAACGTGCGAAACACCAGAAGAAAGCCTTTTGGCGTTAAGCCCATTACGGAACTTTGAAACCCAAAATTCTCTTGAATTAAATTGCATAATCCGAGTCAATCATTGAAATACTTTTAAATTCTAAACATCGACAAAAAGTGACGATAAAATATTCGCAGTTAATTTATCATCGGTGTCGAGCGAGTAAAGTCTCGTTGTGTGAAATCTCTCATACCGGAGTGCTACACAACCGGTGTATTTATGTATTTACGACTTTTATATGTAATTTGAATCGGCCACACGTACTCCGAAGGTTTATTTATATTTATATTTATTTTATTTTAGATTTAATTACTTAATTGTAACGATGAACCGTGGTGCACTTCCGAATACTCACGAGTCTGCGAACCTATGAGTGGGTCCTTCGGTTAAAAAGAAGTGTAAAAGGCAAAAACTACCAGGTTGACCGTGTCATGACTGCCAACAAGTAAGTCAAAAATTCTTGTTCTTTATACATACATGCAAAACCCTCGTTTACCCACCGTTTACAGACATCGAAAATGGCCGATTCCGCACTGTGCGCGAAAGCAATGAGCAAAATCCCCAACATCGATGGCCAAAACGCTGTCACCGGTTAGCAAAATGGTCTCCACGGTTACCAAAAGATTTTGGCCACCGGTGGCCATCTAGCATCGTAAACGGTTACCATGCGAACATCATTTTGGGTGAAGTTGGGTTTATTTCGTTCGTGACAGTTTGTTTTCGTTCATTTTCGCAAACGGCAAAAAAATCATAAAAATGGATTTCGCTGACGAAGACAGCATCGAAAGTTTCGATGACCTACAGAAAATTATAGAGGAAGCAGACAACATTGTGTTGGACTTGTTGCCAAAAAAATCAAAAGCTAAATACATGGCTGTATATGAAAACTTTGTACAATGGCGAAGTGAGAAAGGAGTTGTACAAAAGGATATGCGTGAAGAGGTTATGCTGGTATACGTCAGCAAGCTGTCTGCAGAAGATAAATTAAAACCACGAACAGTTTGGTCTAGATATTCAATGCTGAAAAGCACTTTACTTGCTTACGAGAATATCAACGTGAAACACTGGGAGAAAGTTAATTCATTTATGAAGAAACAAGCAAAAGGATACTGCCCAAAAAAAGCGTCCATTTTCACAGCCAACGACAATACTAAGTTTTATACAAATGGTCCTGATGAGGCCCATTTGGTTGAAAAGGTACGTCTTAAAATATAATAAAAATAAATCCTTTTTAAAATAAATGTATTACCTATATACAATCTTTTAAAATTTCTTGAACTCTTTTTTATTTTCTTTGAATTTCTTCAAATTTCTTTAAACCTTTGTGGAATCTTTCGAAATCTCAAAAAATCTTCTGAAATCTTTCTTAATCTTTCGAAATCTCTTTAAATCATGAAACTCTTGAAATATACATAAATCATCCGGAATTGACAAAGAGATTATTTCGCACTATGCCAGAGAATATGCGAACTATTCTGGAGAAAGCGTTTCTAAATTGCCATAAAATTAATGTAGGCAGCAAAGGAAAAGCACATGCGCTAACTCCACATCACTAGTTAGTCCTTTTCTTTCCTTATGTACACAGAGAAAGAAATGGGTTTTATTAATGATTCTTCAAGGAAATAATTACTTTTTAATGACTTTCAATCACTATGTCAGCTTTATTTAAGTGTATTGGACCTTTATCTATTCCTTCGCTGCGAATTTATTAAAAATAGTGTATATTTTTTCTTCTCTGCCCAATAAAAAGAAGTATCGGATTGAAAGATAATTGAAACTTTACATAAAATGATATACCTAAGAATGACAGCAAATATCAAAACGATCTGTGTTCCCATTTGATCATTGTCAGATAAATGGTTTGTATATGTCTGTCCTTACGAAATACGTTACCACGTTTATTTTCAATATGAAGTTAATCTGCTATATTGAAGTATCTTCAATTTTTTCGAGATTTCAATTTATAAAAATAATTTTTGTCTCAACTAATTCTTCTTTTTGACAACAAAATTTTGCTTGAAATTATTACAAAAAGAGCTTTTTTATAAACTATACCTGACAGGTTATGTTTTATTTTGAAGAAAACCCACATTGGGATCGAAACGTACGTCTGTGTATCTCAATAGATATTGACAAGTAAACGATTCCGAACAACCAGAATCTGTCTTAATCTGACTTAATTGAAATAACATTAGTTATTTCTAAAAACTGTCGAAGAAAGCTTATAGTTCGAGTTGGAAACTCCAAGTCTACTAAAGTGATATAAATGGTTTCTGTTCTTTTCTATAATAATTTCTAGCGCGTTGAACCCCCACGAAAATCAGTTGAAAACTTGTTTATTGTCATTATCAGAGTATACCATTAGTAATGAATAATATTAATAATATTAGAGTAATTAATAGTAAACGGCAAAATTTAGCTTTGATATAACAAGAATTGGGAAATTAATGCGACAAATCTACTGATACACATCTCTGCGTACTTTTACAGTGAACAGAAAAATTATTTGTGTTTATTTGATACAATCGAGTATTGCAAAGCTCTTTCGCTCTGCGTGACAGTCGATTGTGTCGATTGTGTAAATGCGAATTTTCACACGACCATATTGATTTTCCTGACCTTTTCAGTCCCGGCAGTTGTACAGCGAAATATTCCGAGCGGAATAACTTGCTGCATAATTCTTCAAGCTGAATATTGCCCAATTTCAAATTCCGAATGCGTTCTAAATGCTTCAATTTATTCCCAGAAACTAGCGTGTGTATATAAGAATGTTTTATATAATAAAAGTTTAGGTCACTGAATTTTACAATATAATAATTAAAAATTAACTTAAAATAAAAATGAAACTTCAGCTGAGGAGATTGTTTCGCGAAATCCACCAGGAAATATTTCGGTTCTTGGCATGAATTACTTTCTGGTATTTTTAGATTATATTCCTTTGGAAGTTTTAATATCAGAATCTATTTTTGTGCTGCTTTTGAGTAAGATATTGACACGGATATAACAATCGTAAATTTTAGAATAGTCTTAATTCCTCTAATCCTTAAATTTAGGTAATAGTGCCTGATTGTACTCTCGTTTCTTGAGAATTCGATCTATATACAAATACATGAACTTTGTAATTACGCACTGAATCAGTTCCTGTGCGTTTTCAATTCCATTTACTAATTCAAAAAAGTTCCAAGAATCTTGAGATGCAGAATAGTCACAATGAAAATCATACCGTTTCATGTTGTCATTGGGATAATTTAATCCACCTTGGAATGTGAGATTTGACCCATGTCGTTTTCAATCACTTCGATCGCAGATGGTCGAGGAAACCAGCCCCGGATGCGCTGTACTTTATTGTCTCCGGATCCTTCGTCTTCCTTTTCACCAAAGAGCCAATATCTGTTGACAATATTCAATAATTTAATCAAGGTTTGAAGATTTTTATATTCGCGTGGCTTAAATTTGAAAGTTTTAAAGCTAATCTTCATGAGACCTTTTTTTTAAATCTTCAAATTGGAATAAGAGAAATAAAAGAGATTAAAAATACGAACTTGTGTCTTCGAGTGACATTAACCATGTCGCCAACTTTGAGCCTAATACGTGAATCATTTGTACAGGGTGGAGAGCACAGAACTTTGAAACCGTGGCTAATTGGAATCCACGATCCTGATACTGGCACCACAACGCGAAACTTTCGAGCACGTTTTCGTTTCTCCACTTTTTGAACAAGTTGTTCTCGCTGAAAAATGAACAAATTAAACTTTTAAATTCAGGAATCACAGCGAAAAAGGAGCTCAAAAAAAGGGGGGATAGGGAAATTTTTTCACGAAAAAGGGAAAAGGTTCATATATTTATTTTTACATGTAGAAAAGAAGAAACCATCTTTTTGTAAGCCATTTGATAGTTTTCAAATAGTTTAAAATGATTTTTTAATGATTTCTGCCATAATTGATTTTTTTTAAATTGGATATACTTAGGTCGTTGAAAATCCATTCACGGAGATGTAAAAAAGTCCGAGAAAAAATAAAGTTGATTAAATAAACAATTTGTGTGTTTTAAGTTGCCCTCACAATCAATAACATTTCCTCTTCTAAAAATTCCTTCAACAGGTCTCGGAACTGCTCAAACTTCAAAAAATAGTAAACTAGTAACCATACTTCTCTCAAGAAAGTAACCGTAAAGTAACAATAATGTGGCAAAAAAGTACAACAAAAAGAAAGATTTTTTACCAATAAAGACGAAGTTTCCAAAAAAATTATGAATCTTCAACAACAAAATGTATGTTTAAGAAAGTAGTTCAATTTTTAACAAAATGGTTTAATTTTTCTGACTAAAAAAATGAATTGTTAACGAAAAATGTAATAGTTGATATAATAACCAAGAAAGATTTTAATTTAATATAAAAAGTAGTCGAATTTATTAAAAAAAGACGATTTTTCAACAAAATAGGTTATTTTTCAACCAAATTGTTGAGTTTTTATGTAAGAAAAAAACAGTTTTTACAAAACAGTTGAATTTTCAACCAGTAAATATGGATTTTTGACAAAAAATGTATCTGTCAACCAAATAGTTGAATTTTCTACAAAAACAGGGGAATCTTCAACCGAAAAGGACGAATTTTCAACAAAATAAGAACATTTCTAACCAAAAAGATGAATTTTCGAATAAAATTATGTATTTTTAAACCAAAGAAGATAAATTCTCACCGAAAAATATAATACATAGTTCGATATTTCAACAAAAAAGATTTAAGTTTTATATTAAAAACTAGCAATTTTAGCTAAATTGCCATTTTTATCAGGATTCATAATAATTCAATTGATAGCCCTTTTTATACATTTTACATACGAACTAATGGTTATTTCATTTTTATTTCCTAATTTACCCGGCTCTAAAGTGCCAAATTTACTGAAAAAATTTGAATTTTTACATTTTTCACAAGTTTTTAAATAATACGATTGATGAATTAACTCATTTCGTTATTTCGGGCAAAAAACGTAACCAAAAGTAACCTTTTCATCAAATAAGTAACTTTTTAGTAACCGCGGATCAAAAAAGTAACTAAGTTACTAAAAAGTAACCCGTTCCGAGCTCTGCTTCAATAATAATTAAATCGTGATACTTATAAGTATAATTGAACATTTCTTTTAATATATTATTATTATTTATTAGTTATTTCATCTCTATTTTAATTAATACTATAAATGTACATTTAAACCCACACTCTTTAATGCTGTCAAACTAAAATTAAAAATAGTTCAAGTTTGAGCGCCTAAAATATTGTACACTAACAGAAAATGCACGTGTGCCAAGCGTGTTCACGTTCTTGGATTTTTATTTTCTAATATTCAAAACAGAAAATATTTTTAAATCCTTGATAACAAATTTTTAAATATTAAGAGTTCTACAAATATTTTAAACGAAATCTTTCGAAATTCTTTAGAATCTTTTAAAATAACTTAAAATCCTTTGAAATCTTGTAAAATAACTTTATATCCTTTGAAATCTTTCTAATTCCTTTATCTCCCCTAGAAATTGTTGAAATCCGTATAAATCCTTTGAAATAAAATTTACTGTATTCCCTAAAGTTCTCTAGGAATTTGTTAAAATTCCTTGAAGTCGCAAAAATCTATTAAAATTATTCATTAAATTTCTCCTGATAAAACCGTTTCAATAAAAAGAACGTACGCAAAGCACGCATTCACGTCCCTTGGTTTTTATTTTCTAATATTAAAAACACAAACTATTTAAAAATCCATAATAACAATTCTTTTAACATTAAGAGTTCTACAAATTTTTGAAACGAAGTCTCTCGAAATTCTTTGGAAACTTTTAAAATAACTTGAAATTTTAAAAATCCTTTGAATTTTTCTAACTCCTTCATATCCCTTAAAATCCGTAGAAATCAATTGAATCACATTCCCTAAAATTCTCTAGAAATTCTTTTAAATCTCTTCAAATTCCTTGAAATCGCAAAAATCCATTTAAATTATTCATTAAATTTATCCTGATAAAACCGTTTTAATAAAAAGGACGTACGCAAGGCACGCATTCACGTCCCTTGGTTTTTATTTTCTAATATTAAAAACACAAACTATTCAAAAATCCATAATAATAATGTATTCCTTAAAAATATCTAGAAATTGGTTAAACCCCCTTTAAATCCCTTGAAATCGTAAAAATTCCTTAAAATAGGTAGAAATCATTTAAAATTCTATGAATATAAATTAAAATTATGTATTATTTCATCTAAAAAACCCCGCTTCAATAAAATGGACGCGCTCTTCACGTCCCCGGGTTTTTATTTTCTAATAATAAAAACATAAACTATTTAATAAGACATAAGAAATTTTTACATTCTCATCCTAATGAGAAGGTATTGGTTTTATGTACAATTTGACTTAGTCAGAAAAAACGAATTTTACAAAGTTGTATATCTGTCTGTAGTCTGTAGGCACGATAACTTTCGAAAAAATGATCAGATTGGATTGAGCTTTAGCGCCATTTTTAAGGCCCCGAAAAGAAAAATACGAGTTCGTTAGCCAGCTATTTTTGATCAAAATTCCAAAAGTTAGAGCATTTTCAAAATTATTGAAAACATTTTTTTTCATGATTTAAAAATGTTATGTACGGCTATTTGTAGTACTCGGAAAGTCGAACAATTTATCCTTACGACATTTTTCGATGAAAAAAAAATTATCAGAGTTATGACATTTTCAAAATTCAAAAAAAACAAACGAAAATGAAAATTTTAAGCCAAGCAATGCACGATATGAAAAAAAATCAGGAGAAGAAAAACGCTGCTTTTTGAAAGCCCTTCAAGATTATCATGACAACTTTTTGAATTCACATTTTGATCGCACAAAAAAATAATGAAAAATGAAAATTTCGATTTTGCGGTCAAACTATGCAAGGTAAGAAAAAAGATGAATAGACAAAAATTGTGCACCCAAAAAAGATCTACAAATTCGTTATTAATAACTTTTTAATTTGACGCGTAGTTTTTGTTTTATTCGTAAAAAAAATTAAAAATAAAAAAATTTTGGGCAAAAGGCACAAGCTAAGAAAAAAATAAATAGACAAAAGATGTTCACCCCAAAAATAACAAAAAATTTTTTATTAATCATTTTTTGATAAGACGCGTAGTTTTTGTTTTAATCGTGAAAAATGATATTACAAATAAACAAATTAAATTTTTGGAAAAAAGACGCAAGGTACAATAAAATGTTTAATCATAAAATTGTTTTAAAATTAGATCTGAAAATTTGCTCTTAACCTTTTATCTCACGAGACACATGATGATAATGTTATCTTTAAAACTGAAGGAGCTTTAACAAAAGAGAATTCACCATCACTAAACTTCAGTTGTCGATTATTTGATCTTCAATTTTAAAAGTCCTATGCAAAAATGTGGGGGATGTATAATGACCGAGCGCGTATTTTTAAATATTAAGAGTTCTAAACATTTTTGAAAAGAGTTAAATAATTTAAGAAATGATTACTTCTAGTTAGTAAGATATGTTTGAAAAAATACTTACTTTCTTAATTTTAATATTTGCATTGATGCAAATTTTGTTTACGTATCTAGAGATATTAACTATTTCTATAAATATTTTTAGTCCCATATTGTTAAATTTTAAATCATAATATTTTAAAATCTTTAATTAAAAATTGTTCATATTTCAAAAATTCACATGTAATATTGATCATTCAAAAATCGTTTAGCTCTTCTTCTACAGTCAAATTTTGTTAAATTTTAAACGTTTTTACCATCTTTAATACAAAATTATTCGTATTTGAAGAACATAGATTTACAATTGATAACTTAGAGATTATTCAATTTTCATGGTTTAAACTTGAAATTGTCTAATTATAAAAATGATAATTTTATATTATTCAATTTGAAAAATCTTCAAGATAGTGTTTAAATTTCAGGCACTTCTGATTTGAAGTTGCCTAATGTAAACATTTTAAAAACTGTAAAGAAATATTGTGATTATTTTTTTATACCTGTATCTCTTCATACAAAAGAAAACTACCTACAGAAACCAATTAAAAAATAAAATTCTTTCTTCAGTTCAAAATTCTTTGGAATAAGGCAGTGACTCTATGTAGTTTTAAGTTTGCCTTTCATTATTTCTGACCAAAAAAAAAACATTTTAATTTGAGCACTTTTTATACTATATAGTTAGTTTAGCTTAGTTTGAAATTGGTCAAATTTAAAAAAAAAGTTAAATTAATTATAGTAGTTAATTCTATAAGTTAAAAAAATATAAACTTTCACTACTCACGGTAGCATATTCTAGTTCTTAATAGAATAATTTTCCAGACGTAAAACGATCAACGGTATTTGCAAATATCCTATATTTTTCGAGAATATTTTTTTGAGAAAAGGGGGAAAACGGGGAAAACGCAGGGGATACCCCTGTAAACTAGAAGAATGTAAGGAAATAAGAAGCAAAAGATTTTAATTAGCGAAATTTTTTATATGAAGGAATTGCAACTGAGAATCTTTAAGATATCTATCGTAGTTTTTATCATATGATGGTTAAAGATTTTCTTTACAAAGCCAGACATTTGCCCTTATTTACTATATAATTGAAATGATTCACTATCTTTTAGGTGAAAAATGTCTACTGTTGCGGGAAGAATTTCCAATCCATATAATACAAAATTGCAAATTTTAATTTCACAATTTTATCCTATTGTTTTATAAAAAAGAGCGAGCATCATTTAAAAAATAATAAGCATTTCTAATCTAACTCAAATTCGAATAATTCGCAATACAGGGATCACAGCACAAAAGGAGCTCAAAAAACGGGAAATAGGGTGATTTTCTCAAGAAAAAGGGGAAAATAGGGGAAATATTAAACATTTATTTTTATATGTCGAAAAGAACAAACTATCTTTTTATAAAAAATGTTATATTTTTAAACATGGTGTCCAGTAAAAGGTTCGTACGACATTCAAGGACATTCAAGGAGATTTCAAGGACATTTTCAGAAAACTTCAAGGATATTTTTAGAAAATTTCAGACATTTTCAAAAAAATATGAAAAATTCAAGGACATTGCGTAAAATTCAAGGACATTCAAGGAATTTTTGAGAACAGACCAAATTTAAGGACATTTCAGGGACTTTAAGGACGTCAAGGGCCACTGGACACCATGTTAAATAATTTTCAATGATTTTTCAATGAATTATGCCATTAAAAAATTTATTTTTAAAAATTGGATATACTTAGGTCGTTGAAAATCCATTCACAGTGATATAAAAAAGTCCGAGAAAAAGTAAAATTAGTTAAATACACCATTTTGACATGTTTAACACTTTCAGTGTAAATTTAAAACTACACTCTTCAGTAGAGCGAAGTAAAAATGCTACAATTAATCGAATCGTTTGAGTTAATTGGTAAATATCTTCTGTTCTTTTTAAATTTACAATTCAAAATTTTTTTAATTCAACAAAAAAAATGTTGCCATATTAAAATTTTTTTTAAATGTACAAAAACATGTTTTTTGGATGGATTCGAACCTAAAATTTCTTCAGCTTGAAACAAAGAAACATGTTATTATTTTTTATTTATGGGAAACATTTTTTTCGTGGTGTTTATAACGTTTCAAAATCGCAAAAACCCGAAAATGCAAAATGATAAAATGTTTCGTTGGTTCAAGCTGAATACATTTCAGGTTCGACATATGTATTCAGCTTTTTTTAACATACGTGCATATGACTCAATCCAAAAAACATGTTTTTGCACATTTAAAAAAAAATTGTTCCTGAGCAAAAAATTTATTAAAAAATTTCGTAATTTTTTATTATTGTTCACTAGTAAAAGCTGTAAATATAACAAATTCGTCATAATTTTTGAACCAATAGGAAATATTTTGAATTTGAAATCGTTAAATTTTACTGGTTAAATTTTTTTTCACTTTTGTCGAATGTCAACCCAAAAGTTTTTTTTCCCCTCAGCTCAAACATTTGATTTATTTTAGCATTTTCACTCCGCCCTACTCTTCAGTTCTCTTGAACTCAAATTAAAAATTGCTCAAGTTAGAACATTTAACATTGCAGTTGATGAATGTGGAATATTTTATTTTTTAATTAGGTATTTAACTTTGTACATTTCAACTAAAAAGTGTTCATCTTCTAATACTTATTTAAAAGATACTGTGCATTTTGTAACTGTTCCAATTTTATATTGGATAACAACTTCTGTCTCCAGTTTTCACATTTTAAACATGCTTTAAAATGTTTCAGCTTCAAATTTTCTTTTTAAGAGTATTTATTTTTAATGGTTCAGCACTTGAAACGTGTACCTTATTTATTCATAAATAATTTATTTAAGTGCTATAATTGCTTTAATTATTATGCAATAATGGGTTCACTTACTAATTTCAGAGAATTTCCCGCGTAATTCAAGTATTGTATTTTCAAATATCGTATATTTAAAGAGAAAAGGGGAAGTTTTTTGAGAATAGGGGGAAAAAGGGGAATTTCAAGAAAAAAGAGGAAACTAAGAAAAAAATGGGATGACTGTACATCCTGGCAATATAAAAAATCTTTCTCCTTCAAGAATACTTCAAGGCCAGAAATGTTTCGATAACTTTTTTTTGCTCTGAATTCTAAATACATTGGCAAATGAAGCAAACTCTATGGTTGGTATGACTACGAAATACATCATTCACATAATCAGCTGAGACACTAATAAATATGAAATTTATTACTATCCTGACGTGAAATCTTTTCAAGATATTATCACTTTACAATCAAAAGATTGTACTCGCATTCATATTCTCAGAATAACCGTCCTCAAGCCCCTAAGGTTATTTTCTCGAGGAAATTAGATAACAATTCGATTTCAAATTTTGTTACAAGCGGAATTTCAGGGTTGCTAAAAAATCCCAATTTCCAAATTCCCTGATTTCTCCTTACTTTTCCCTGACCAATTTTTAATTTACACCTAGGAGATCAATGTTGTTAATGACGAAAAAAAGGTTTGCTTCTAAATTTATTTTAAACACTGTTAGTGACTACATTCATACATAATTTTATGAGGGGTTATCGAGAAATTACGTAAGGCATGCAAAAATACATTTTTTTTCAACTAAATAGTTGAGTTTTCAAATCAAAAAGATAAATTTTGAACCGAAAATGGAAGCATTACATTTTCAGTTTAAAAAATTAATTATCAACAAAATAGTTAAATTTTCAAGGAAAAAAATGAATTTTTAACTAAATTTATGAATATTCAACAACAAAATATTTTAACGACATAGTTTAATTTTCAACCCAAAAGATGAATTTTCTACAAAAAAATACATATTTCAAAATTTCAAAGAAATAGTTAAATTTTCAACCTAACAGATGAATTTTCAACCAAGAAGATTAAATTTCTATCAAAAAAATAAATTTTCCATAAAAAATTGAATAGTTAAATTTTCAGCTAAAGAAATAAATTTTATATTAAAATGATGAAAATTAGACCTAAAAACCCAATTTTTAAGCAAATAGTTGAATTTTCAACTCAAAATATTAATTTTCTACCTAAAAAGAGAGATTTTCAATAAAATACATGAATTTTCCACTAAAAAAGATAACTTTTCAACCAAAAATAGAATAGTTCAATTTTCAGTAAAAAAAATTTTAACAAAAAATTGAAATGAATTTTTAACTAAATAGTTCATTTTTCAACCAAACAAATGAACTTTTAACACAGAAAAAATAATTTTCAACAAAATAATTAAATTTTGAAAAAAAATGTTTTTCACCTAAAATGAAGAATGATCAACACCAACAAATTTAACAAAGTATAAGTACCACTTTTAACAAAGTAGTTTAATTTTCAATTAAGGAAGATGAATTCTTAACAAAAATTGTAATAGCTCATATTTCAACTAAAACAGGTTTTAATTTTAAACCAAAAACAGATGAGTTTAACCAAAAAAGACGAATTTTCAACATAAACACATGAATTTTCAACCAAAATAAGATACAATTTTTACCAAAAATAGAATAGTTAAGTTATTATTTATAAAAAATAAATTTTCAAACAAAAGTAGAACAGTTTAATTTTTAGTAACAAAAAAAATAAATTTTCAACCAAGTAAAATAAATTTTCAACCAAAATAGACAGATTTTGAACCAAAAATAGAATAGTTAAGTTTTCAGTTAGAAAAATCAATTTTTAAAAACGAATATTGAATCAAAAAAAAAAAAACTTTCAACCAAAAGTAAAACAGTTTAATTTTTAGTAATAAAAAAATAAATTTTCAACCAAATAAAATATATTTTCCACGAAATGGTTAAATTTTTAATCGGCCAGATAAATTATTAACCAAAAAGATCAAATTTCTATACAAAAAATAAATCAATTTTCCACAAAATAATTAATAGGTAAACTTTCAATAAAAGAAATGAATTTCAAACTAAAATGATGAACATTCGACCAAAAACAATGCATTTTTAACCAAATAGTTGAATTTTTACCCCAAAACATTATTTTTCTACCAAAAAAGAATGAATTTTCAAATTAAAAATATACATTTTCAACCAAAAATAGAATAGCTACTTAGAAAAATAAATTTTTAACCACAAAAAAATGAATTTCTAACTAAATAGTTCAATTTTCAACCAAACAACTTAATTTTTAATCAAAAAGATGATGTTTCAACTAATGAGATTATTTTTCTACAAAAAAAGACGAATTTTCAACAAAATAGTTCAATAAAATAAATTTGCAATGAAATAGTTAAATTTGCAACCAAACAGGTCAATTTTCAACTGAACATGAAATAGTTTTAAAATTAAGATCGATCAATTTTCAGTTCAAAAAATAATTTTTCAAACAAAAACATCATTTTCAACAAAATAGTTCAATTTTTAATTAAAAAAAGTTCTTTCAACTAAAATAATGAATCATCAAACAAAGCAATCATTTTTAACAAAGTAATTACACTTTCAACTAAACATAAGTAGTTAAATTTTCAACCAAAAAATATGAATTCTCAACTAAAAAAGTATAGGTTGATTTTTCAACTAAAAAATGTTTTAATTTTAAACTAAAAACAGTTGAATGTAACCAAAAAAGACGAATTTTCGACCAAACATTTGTGATTTTTTACCAAAACAGATGCAATCTTTACAAAAATAGATTAATTTGCTACCAAAAAACATGCAATTTTTACCAAAATTGATTAATTTTCAACCCAGAAAGACAAATTTTTTACAAAACAGTTGGATTTTCAACCAAAATGAATGAAATTGTTACAAAAATTAGAGAAATATTAGAAAAACTTACCGTTAACGAATACTGGTCACAGCCCTCGATTACAGGCCAATGAATTCCATCGCCTGGAGGAATACAATGCCATTTTATAACTTGTCTGACATTTCCTTGCCAGCCTATATCGTAAGGATTAACGAATTTTTCGTCCGTCCCATATCGTCGATACTGTGCTTTCGCTAAAATCCAGTCTTCAATTCCTGTTCTATTTTTCAGAATCGCAACTACCTGTAAACAGTTCAAACCACAAATTTAATTCATACAGATATTCCTAATGTTATTTAGGGTCAAAAACTTTTCAATGTGAGTTTTTTTCAATCATTAAATATCGCTTTTAATAATCTTATTGACAAATGTCAGACATTTTAAATTAAATTACTTTCTTATACAAGTTCTATGCTTTCATTAAACACTTGTTCTCTCAATGTTTAATCATTCGTTAATTATTATTACTAAATGTTATTATCAAAGAAAATATTTGCCTTTTCTCTACTTTTTAAAGTCAGGTTTCAGATTTGAAAGTAAGATGTGAATTATTAGGAACGTCGCACGAAAAGAAACTGTTAAATGTTTACGTTTCAAATATATTTTCTTGAGTTAATAAAATAAGCTTCTTACATATCAAAAGGACATAAACAAAGCAGGGAGATCCGACTGTTTTCGTTTGTATCCTAGAAATGCACGGGCACGGTTGGCCCGAAAATTTAATTTTCAAAATTACCTGAGTTTATCCTGATTTTTCCCTGACTAATTTTTTATTTTCCCTACCCATTAATATTTGAAGACCAAAATAATAATTTTATAACATTTTTAATATGGAATCTTTTATGAATGGAATAATTTTCATTTTATTTTACAGGGTGTCTATTCAATTTTGCTCACGAAATCCCGGGACAAACGCCGCCTTTTTTCACATATAAATATAAGGTCCCTCTTACGATAGAAGCATACACACAATGCATAGTGGGTTGCGACATGCGTAATTTGCTCGATTTCAAGATTACAATTTATTTTAAAAATATTTATTTTTATTTTTTGATAACTTTTAAGAATTTCAATTTTAAGTAAGAAAAAAGTAGCGCAGATAGCTGAAAGGGACAATCAAAAATTATCAATTATAAGGAAATGAAATGCACTTTCCACACCAAAGTAAAATCAAAGACAATTCCCGGATTTTCCCGGAATTTTTTCAATTCCCGGACAATTCTCGGATTTCCTTAAACTGCCGCACAGTAGCACCCTGTTTAAATTTGTTATTTTTGAATTTATTATTCTCAGGACTGGCAATGTCCAATAATTTACTTGGAGATAGTAACCTCTTTAAACCGAAAGTGACTAATTTATAATCCAAAAAGTGACTAAACGTGACTAATGTGCATTAATAATGTTACTAATGTTCTTTTGAATTTAAAAGAATTCAAATGAACTGGAAAAAATTCCAGTGATTTCAGTAAGATTGAAGTGAATTTACAGGAATTTAAGGAAAATGAGAATTCAAAATTTTTTAATTCAGGAGAATTCCAAAGAATTTAAAAGAATTCAGTTGAGAATTCCATTGTGAAAAAATTCTTTAAATTATTAAAGTACCTTGAGAGTTTTTAAAATCTCTTGTAATCACTAAAATCTTTGGAAACCTGATAAAATGCCTTGGAATCTTTTAAATTATTTTTTTTTTAAATCCCTTGAAATTTTTTTAATCTTTTGAAAATGCCTTTGAATCTTTTGAAATGCCCTAAAATATTTTTAAAAACTTTGGAATTCCTTTAAATGATTTAAATTAATTAAAAATTATTTGGAATCTTTTCAAATTCCCTCAAATATTTTAAATCCTTTAAAATCTTTTGAAACCACTTGAAATTCTTTGAAGCTCTTAAAAATGACTTAGAATTTAAAAAAAAAAGCTTAAATCTTTAAAATCCTTTGAAATCCCTTCAGATTATTGAAATCAATTGAAAAAACATTGGAATCTTTTAAAATATCATACAATCTTTAAAATTCATTAAAATCTTTGGAATCCTTTAAATATTTGATAATCTTTGAAATCCTACGAAATCCCTCTAATCTATGAAATATGATATAATATGATATAAAATATTTTAAAACATATGTCCTGTAAAATCGTTCCATATCTTTTGAAATTCTAGGAAATTCTTTACAACCGAATGCAAATTTTCATTAACCTCTTAAAATCATTAAAATCTATAGAAATCCCTTGAAACATGTTAAGCTCTTGAAAATGCCCTGGAATCTTTTAAAATACCCTGCAATATTTTAAAACCCTTTAAATCCCTGCCAATTATTGAAACCACTCAAAAATCCTTAGAATCTTTTCAAATTCACTAAAAAATTTCAAATTCTTTAAAACCTTTTGAACACCCTTGCAATTTTTCAAAGCTCCTAAAAATTACATACTTGGAATTAAAAAAAAAACTTAAATTTTTTAAGTCCTTTGAAATCCCTGCAGATTATCGAAATCAATTGAAAATTCCTTTTAAGATTTTTAAATTCCCCGAAAAAATTTCAAATCCTTTGAAATCTCAGTAAGTTACTACAACCATTTGAAAATTCGTTGTAATCGTTTAAAATACCTTAAAATCTTTTAAATCCTTTAAAATCTTTTAAAATCCTTTGACATTTTTTAAAGCTCTTGAAAATTCCTTGGAATATTTTAAAATACCCTCAAATATTTCAAAAGAATTCAAGAGAATTCAGAAATAAGTATAGACCTGAATTCAATCATTGTTACCTTTGAATCTTTTAAAATACCCTAAAATATATGAAACCCTTTAAAATCCCTTGATATTTTCTGAAGCGCTTAAAAATTCCTTTAAATTTTTAAAAGCACCTTAAAATCATTAAAATCCTTGGATATTCCTAGAAATTTGTTTAATCTTTTGAAAATGCCTTTGAATCTTTTAAAATATTCTAAAATATTTAAAACCCTTTGGAATCCCTTTAAATGACTGAAATCAATTTAAAAATATAATTTATATAATTAAATCTTTAAAATTCTTCAAAACCTTTGGAAACACCCTGAAATATTTGAAAATCATTATCTTCCTGCGAAAACCTTTGAAAATAGCTTGAGAGCTTTTAAAATCCCTCATAATCACTGAAATCCTCGGAAATCTTATAAAAGCCATTGGAATCTTTTAAAAAAAAATTAACCTTATAGCTCTTATAAGATCGTTCCATATTTCCCGAATTTCTAGGAAATATTTTAAACTCCACGTAAATTCTTTTAAATCACTTAAAATCAAAAGAATTTAAGAGAATATAGAAATAGGTATAAAGCTGAATTCAATAGTGGTTAACCCATGCGTTAATTTATTGGAAGAAAAGTTACTAAAGTTATCTTTTTATTGTACAAAGTGATTTAAAGTGAGTTTGTGCAATCCCTGATTATTATTGGCAGTTACTTAAAGTGCTTCTTACAGAAATTCCCAGACTTTTGCATTTTTTTTCGAATCCCTGACTTTTCCCTGATTTCTAGGTTTTCCTTAACTTGAGGAAAACCTGATGGCGTTCCCAGAAAAATGAGAAACGCGAATTCAAATACAAAAAAAATACTCATTGCAGTTTTTTATAAAACTTAAAAGAGAAGCGTAGAATAGAGTAATATTTCTATAATTATCCTAACTTTATTTTTCCTACAGAAAATTTTAGTAAATTGAAAAATGTGAAAGATCACATTTTAGTACCTTCAAGCCAGCAGAAATTCAAAGTTTTCAAGGAGAAGAGGAAAAAAATAGGTAGGTAGCGGTTTCAAGTTTGCCATTTTTAAATGCCACCCCAGCAGATTTGAAATAAATCAGCAAAAAACAGAGGATGCAGCCCAGATAGGGACCACATGAGGACCGAATTTAATGTTATGTTTGAAATGTTAAGAAAAAAATGTCTTACTTGGAAATAGAGCAACATCCCCACAGCTATAACAACTCCAATCGACAAACCGATCGCAAAAATTGCTGAGAAAAGGATAAGTAACGAAGGAGGTGGAAATGGCATCGGCCTTGGAGAAAAAATGGCTAAAATCCATGAAACCAAAACAATAGTGGCAACAAGAGAACCGCCAACAGCGCTTGCCAGAAACGCCGTAAAATATCCATGGTTAAAATGCCCTACGCAATTATTTATCCACGGACAATGATGGTCCATTTTCATAACACAGCGACCACCTATAAAAAAATTGATTTGTACGATTCAATATTCAATTTATCTCTGTGAAATTTAAACAGTAGTTTTATATCCATCCCAAGTCAATATTTATAAAAAATGTTTTTCACTTACAACTTCTACAATGATGAGATCTTGGAGCTTTATATCCTTGGCATACTGTGCAAAATTGGAGATACTGACAATCGGATAAATTTTTCTGAAAAAATACAAATTTTAATTTTATAAGGAGCTTAAAAAATATTAAATTTTTTATTTATCTTTTAAAAACTGATTATGTATACAGGGTAAAAATTATTTACTTATTTAAAACTAAATTTCTCAGGTTCGCTACAAAATCCCAATTGCGAAATTCCCTGACTTTCCCTGACCAATTTTTCATTTTCACTGACTGTTCTACATTTTTCTTTTAGATATAAAAACAACCTCACACCTGGGATATCAATAATGTTAAAACCAAAAAAATGTCGGTTTCTATATTTATTTTAAACACTTTTAGTGGTGACAAGTCACCCAGAATTTTACAGGAAGTCATCCACAATTTACGTAAAATACATGAATTTTCAACCAAATAGTTGAATTTTCAACTCAAAAAGATTTGACCAAAACCGGAAGAATTAAATTTTCAGTTAAAACAATTATTTTTCAACCAAGAAAAAAGGAATTTTCAAGAAAACAGTTAAATTTTCAAGAAAACAGACTAATTTTCAAACCAAAAACAGGAATTTTCAACAAAAGAGTTGAACTATTAACCAAGAAAGATTTTTTAGTCATAAATAAAAAATATCCGAAATGTTGAATTTTCAAGCGGATAATACGAATTTCATTTAAAACAATTGAGTTTTCACACCAGAAAATATGAATTTTTAACAAAAAAGTTGAAATTTCAACTCAAAAATAGCAATTTTCTATTAAAATAATTGAATTTTCAGCTAAAAAGATCAATTTTGAAGCAAAAATGAAATAATTACATTTTCCATTAAAAAATTAATTTTTAACCAAAAAAAACGAACTTTCAACAAAATAGTTAACTTTTTAACCAACCAAATGAATTTTTGACTAAAATTATAAATCTTCAACCAACAACAAAAATTATGAACCAAATACTTGCAGTTTCAACCCAAAAGATGAATTGTCTACCAAAAAAGATAACTTTTCATCAAAACACATGAGTGTTAAGCTAAAAATAAATAAATAAATTTTTAACCAAAAATGTTTAAAAACTTAATTTTCAGCCGAAAAAAAAGAAAGAATTTTTAACAAAATAATTAAATTTTAATCGAAAGAAATGAATTTTTAACAAAAATAGAATCGTTAAATTTTCACTAAAAAAATTAATTTTCTACCAAAAAAAGACCAATTTTCAAAAAAAAAAACATGAATTTTCAACTAAAAAAAAAATACACTTTCAACCAAACATAAAATAGTTGAATTTTCATTTGGAAAAACAAATTTTCAACAACAACAAAAAAAACGAATTTTCAAACAAATAGTTACATTTTCAACCAAACAAATGAATTTTTGAACAAACAAATGAATTTTTAACCAAAAAGATGAAGTTACAATTAATGAGATTACTTTTCAGCCATAAAACAGAATTTTCAACCAAATAATTGAATCTTTACCTGAAACAGATTTTTCAACTTAAAACAGAATAGATAAATTTTCAGTAAAAAAGTTAATTTTCAGCCAAATAAAATCAGTTTTTAACGAAATACCTAAATTTTCATCCTAAAAGATGAATTTTTTACCAAAAAGATTAACTTTCTATAAAACAAGACAAAATTACGATAAAAAATGGAATAGTTAAATTTTCAGTTGAAAAAAAATTATTTTTCAATTTTTCAAACTAATTTTCAACGAAGGAAATCAATTTTTTAACCAAAAAGATCAATTTTCAACTGAAGAAGATAAATTTTCAAGGGAAAAGTTAAATTTTCAGTTGAAAAAATAAATTTTCGAAAAAAAAAATAATTTCAAGAAAATAGTTATATTTTCAAAAAAAAAAAAAAGCTTTTTCAACTAAAATTATGAATCAACAAAAAAAAATGAATTTTTAACAAGGAGTTCGACTTTCAACTAAGTTAGTTGAATTTTCAACAAAAAAAGATGAATTCTCAACGAAAAATGTAATAGTTGGTATTCAAATAAACGAATATTTTTATTTTAAACCAAAAACAGTTGAATTTCTAACCAGACAGTTGTGATTTTTGAACCCCCAAAAAAAAAATTTCTACTAAAATAGATGAATTTTCAACAAAATAATAAAATTAACTTCAACTTCAGTTTATTGAAAATTCCCTGATTGGCAGGTTTCCCCTGACATTCCCTGACCAGTTTTAAATTCCCTGACATTTGCTGACTTTCCTTGGCCAGTTATAAATTCCCTGACTTTCTGGAATTCCCTGACTTGCAGTAACCCTGATTTACATGTAGTAAAAATCTAATTTAATTTAAAGTTATTAAAAAAGTAAAGCTTTAAAAATTTTAAATGACATTCAAACTTAAAAAAAGTTTCAAACGTTCAATGTTGAATAATTTCAAATCGAAAGAATTTTCAGTCGAATCAATTTAATTTTAGTGTCTTGAATTAGCAAAAAGAAAAATTAATGCGGATAACAGACGTAAACAATCGATACATTTTAGAATTATTATTAATGTTAAGAATTGTACAACTAAAAATTAAGAAACTTGCAATTGCCAAAGCCGCCGAAGCTGAATCATTTCAAATTGTAAAATGTTTAAAAATTCAAATTTGGAAACTGAAACTTTAAAAATTAAAGAATTTTAACTAATAGTGTTCAGGATTGTACAATTTTAAACATAAAGTGCATTATTTCAAATAGATATATGAAAAAACGTATTAAAACACAATAAGTACTTGTGTAGTTTCTATAATGTATAACCAAGAAGAAAAGAAAAAAGAAAAGGAAAATGTAACAATCCTTGTTCATAAAATAAATTGTTCCGAACTATTATACCTTATTTATTAAAAATGACTTCAGAAATAACATTCTTTCAATCATTTCAATAATAATTATGAATTATTATTAATGATGATAGTCTAAAAAATCCTAGATAATCACTTCAAAAACGAATAATATAGTCATGTTTATAATTATTCATTCAAATCCTTGAGATGCATACGATCTTTATGCTTTTACAAAATTTATAACCTAAATTACGACTTTTTGTGATATTATAGACAAGAAAAAACTTATCTCAGGGAAAAGTACCTACTTATACTTCTGAAACAATTCATGAAAAAAATTGAAAACATAAAAAAATAGTTTATTTAACAAATTTTGTTTTCGACCAAACTTTTTATCTTATAGCCTCTTACCAAATTTTTTTTAAATCATAAAATTTTAATTTATGATAGCTTATTTGCTCGGGAAAAAGATTCTCTAGTTATATTTATAGTTATAGTTAAAGATTCTCTATAGCTATTTGTTTATAAAATTTTTCGTTTGAAAATTTTTATTTGTTCTTTAATTATAACATTTAAAAAAATCTTACGTAGCGCCAAGCTAGAATTCCCAAATGTTATAAAATGCTTTGAAAGATAGAGTTTAATAAAGTTTAATTTACAAAAAAGAAAAATAATAATTACCGGCATCCATTTTAAAGGTAGATATCCAGGTCCCTCGAAAATAGCATTTATAAAATGGTAAAGTGTCGATCCACTGAGACTAGAGAAGAGTAAAAAATTGATTGCGCCCAGAAGACTTTCCTGTGGTGGCAACCATTGTCTGCTACAATGTATTGTCATCAAAGTAATAATTTTGATGAGACCTGAAACAGAAATATTTATTTCATTACTTTAATTTCAATCTTCGGAATGGAATTTAAAAAAAAATACATTAAAAACTACGATGCCGATTCAAATTAGATCGCTTCATATTCAATTTTAAATATTTGAATTTGAAATTTAAAAGAGTCGAAATTACAAAAATGGCTCAGCTTCTTTATTCAAATGTTGATAAATTAATCCTCAAAATTGCTACATTTTGAAATTCGTGAGATTTACGTTTAGAATCACAGATTAGTTCTACATATTTCTATTTCCTTGAATATTACAGGCTTCGGACTCATTTAAGAGATTCAAAATAGTGCTATTCAATATTTTAAATATTAAAATTAAATAGAGGGGTTAACTACATTTGAAATCTGGCATACATACAATATACATCTTCCATAAAAATACGTGAAATCCTTTAGAATCTTTGAAAATACCCCTGAAATTTGTGGAGATTCTGTGAAATTCCTGGAAAACGCGCCAATCTGGTTAAATCACTTGAAATATTTTAAATCCCTTAAAATCCGTAGAAATCCTTAGAAGTCCCTAGAAGTCCCATTAAATTCAATTTCTTTTATTCCCTGAAGTTGTCCAGAAATCCGTTGGAATCCCTTGAAATCATTTAATTTTTATACATTCCAGGTATAATTTTTCATAGTACGGAGCCATTCAAGTATTTAGAATTTTGTTAAACAATCGACTCGAAATATGTACTCGAATATGTATACAATTTCACGAGTTTATTATAAACAATTTTTTTTCAGTCTTTGTAAATATCTAATTGTGTAAAAATAGTACTATTCATATGTAAAATTGAATTTTTTTTACATTTGTGAAAGTAACTACAGAGATAAGGAAGAAAACAAAGAAATTCCTAACTTTTCAAGTAAAAATATTGAATTTGCAACTAGATGAATTTTTAACCAAACAGTTGAATTTTCAACCAAAAAGATGAATTTTCTACCAAAAAAGGCGAATTTTCAACTAAAAAAGATATATTTTCAACGAAAAATGGAAAAGTTAAATTTTCAGTTGAAAAAAATTAATTCTCAATGAAAAAAGAAGGATTTTAAACAAAATACATGAATTTTCAACGAGAAAAGATCAATTTTCAACCAAACATTAAATAGTTACATTTACAGTTTGAAAAATTAATTTTCAACCATAGGGATACAATTTTAACTTAAAAAATGGAATATTCCACTGGCTTACTTAAATTTTAAGTTAAAAAAATTAATTTTCAACCAAAAAGATGAATTTTTAACTTAAATGATGAATCTTCACCTGTCCTATTTTAATTTTTTAATATAGAAATTAATTTTTAACAAATGAGTTTAACTTTCAACCAAGTAATTGTATTTTAAACCAAAAAAAGATTAATTTTAAACTAAAATGATGAATCTTCAACTGGAATAGTTGAATTTTCAACCGAGGAGATTAATTTTCTCTAAAAAAGACAAATTTTCAATCAAACAGTTGAATTTTCAACCAAAAATGAAATCATTAAATTTTAAACCAAAAATGGAATAATTAAATTTGCAACCAACAAAAACAACAAACTTTACACAAAATAGTTAAATTTTTAATGAAAGTGACGAATTTTCAATTAAAAGTATGCATCTTTAACAGGAATAGTTGAATTTTTAACCAAAAAGATGAATTTTTTAACCAAAAAGAAGACTTTTTTAACCAGAAAGATTAATTTTTTAACCAAAAAGATGAACTTTCAACCAAGTGATTGGATTTTAAACCAAAAAAAGATCAATTTTAAACTAAAATTATGAATCTTTAACTGGAATAGTTGGATTTTCTACCGAGAAGATTAATTTTCTCTAAAAAAGGCGAATTTGCAATCAAACAGTTGAATTTTAAACTCAAAATGATAAATTTTAAACCAAAAATGGAATAATTAAATTTTCAACCAACAAAAACAACAAATTTTACACAAAATAGTTAAATTTTTAATCAAAGTGATGAATTTTCAATTAAAATTATACATCTTCAACAGGAATAATTGAATTTTTAACCAAAAAGATGAACTTGCAACTAAAATTATGAATCTGTGACTGAAAAAGTTCAATTTTCAACCAAAAGATTAATTTTCAACCAAGAAAACTAATTTTTTAACAGAAAAGACGAATTTTCAACAAAAGAGATGAATTTTCAATTAAAAAAAAATATTCTCAATAAAAATTGCATTAGTTGATATTTCAACCAAAAAAGGTTTCAATTTTAATTCAAACCCAGTTGAATTCAACCAAAAAAGACGAACTTTCTACATGAAATGAATTTTCAACTAAAAAAAATTTTTCAGTCAGCCGAGAAAAAAGATTCAAACTGTTAAATTTTCAAGAAAAAGGATGAGTTTTCAACCAAAAACATTAATTTTCAACCAAAAAGGACCAATTTTCAACCAAAAAGGACCAATTTTCAAAAAAATACATGAATTTTCAACTGAAAAGGATCAATTTCCAACCAAAAATAGAATAGATAAATTTTGATATAAAAAAATTAATTTGCAACTAAAATCTGGTAAAAAATCCTAAAATAATTTAAATGCCTTGAAACACTTTTAAATCACGTGAATTCTCTTGGAATTTGTAATATCTCTTAAGATTTCTTCAAAATTGTTGAAAACATTAGTGTCATATTAATCAAAATATGTAATAGTAAACAATTTCATCGTTAGAAAAAAGTGTAAAAAAGCGCCAATAGTATCATGAGACCGAGGCCTGCAAATATTGTTTAATCTTGGAATAAGAACATAGTTATTTGTCGAAAGTTGAATTTTACAGGATTCCAGAAGCCCTAGAAACATTAAAAAGTATTGAAATTCAAAAAAAAAATTTCTTGACGAAGAACAAATTTAGTTAGCAAACGTAATTCGCATTTTAATTATTGCTAAATTTAGAAATGATTTCTTACCTGTAAAAATCCTAAATCTTCCACAAAGACATTGTGAAATTCAATTCCTTTTACAAAAATGTAAAAATGTATTAAACGTCAACAATGTTGCGTTCCTACAATTCTGCAGCAAATCTGAATTTTTATCCCTTGAAATAATAATCATCAATGCCGATGCTAATGTTTCTGACGTATGTAGATTTACCCCCAGTTATTTATTCCATCTCTGATGAAAAGTTGATGTATTTTATAGGTCATTTCGTTATCACCTTGTTTTCTCGTGGAAATACTTTTGATCAAGCAAAAAATTAAATGATGGCAACGGTACAGATAATATTTGCGCAAAGCTTGGGGGTATAATCACTTTATCAAAAAGTAAGTGTTTCACTCCTGGAAGGCACAGTCGTTCGTCAACTCCCATGCATAATAATTAATTACTTGGTTTTCCCCTTATTAAAATGAATTTGTCAAAAATAAGAGACTTCGAAATCGTTGACGATTCTATCAACGACCGGGATATTATTAGGAAAATTATTGAATCTCAAGAAGAAGAAGATTCCTTCTTTGTTTTCGATGTTTGTGATTTAGTAAAGAAACATAAAGCGTGGTTAAAAAAAATACCGAGAGTGACACCCCACTTTGGTAGGTAGTGAAAATCAATGGGAATGAAAATTGAAGAATTGGAAAACATATACAAAATTAAGTAGAAAAAGGGGGGAAAACTATGAGTTTAAAAAAAAATGAAAGAATATTGACTTTTTGGAACACAAATTCAAAATAAATAAAAATTCTCTTTTTAAATAATTATTACAGCTGTGAAGTGCAATTCCAGTCCACTCGTAATTAAAACTTTGGCAGCACTCAATGCAAACTTCGATTGTGCATCACTGGTGAGTGAATAAAGATACAAATCTTATACGATATTAATGCAATTTTCGATTAAAATTTCTTTCAATCTTTCAATAAATGAATATTTCAACACAGCAAGAAATAGTGCAAGTTATGGAGTTCGGAGTGACCGGAGATCGAATCATTTTTGCCCATCCAGTGAAATTTCCATCGCATATTAAATTCGCTAAAAAAGTTGGCGTGTATAGGATGACAGCAGATAATCCAAACGAACTTCAAAAAATTAAAAATCTCTTTCCAGAAGCCAAGTAAGTAAGGTGTTCAATTTTAAATTAATTTGTAATGTTAACTGTTGAGTATTAACTACAGAGTGTCTACTCAAATCCTGGAAAAAAATTCCCTGAAAATCAAGTAGTTTTATTTTCAACCAAAAATATGAATTTTCAAACAAGAATAATAATTTTCTACCAAAAATATTAATTTTCTACAAAAAATATGATTTTTCAACAAAATACATGAATTTTCAACGAAATCATTGAACTTTCGACTAAAAAAGACAAATTTTCAACCAAATAATTGAATTTTGAAATAAAAAATGTCAATTTTGGACCAAGAATGGAATAATTAAATTTTCAATTTAAAAAATTGATTTTCAACCAACGTGATGAATTTTCGAGTAAAATGATGAATATTCAACTGGAAGAGTTGAATTTCAAACCAAACAGATGAATTTTCAACTAAAATTATGAATCTTTAACTAGAATGATTAAAGATTCATCTTTTTAATTAAATAATTATTCATTTTTAAAATTAATGTTCAACCAAATAGATGAGTTTTTAACTAAAACGATGGAATATTCAACTGGAACAGTTACATTTTCAATTTAAAAAAAAGTTAATTTTCAAAGAAAAAAAAAACGAATTTTAAAAGAAATAGTTACACTTTTAACGAAAGTGATGAATGTTCAACTAAAATTATGAATCTTCAGCTGGAATAACTGGATTGTAAACCAAAAAGATGAATTTCCAACTAAAATGATGAATCTTCTACCTGGATTAACTAAATTTTCAACCAAAAAGATACATTTTCAACCAAGAAAATTAGTTTCTACAAAGACAGAAAAATTTTGAACTAAAAAAGATAAATTTGAAACCAAAAATTAAACAGTTACATTTTTAGATAGAAGAATTCATGTTCAACCAAAAATATGAATTTTTAACAAAAGAGTTTAACTTTCAACCAAGTAGTTTTGTTTTAAACAAAACGATGAATTTTCAGATAAATATTTAACTGGAACAGTTGAACTTCTAACCAAAAAGGTGAATTCTTAAACAAGAAGATTCATTTTAAAAAACAAGAATATTAATTTTCTACCAAACAAGACGATTTTTGAACAAAAGACATGCATTTTCAACGAAATAGTTGAACTTTCAACTAAAAAAGACAAATTTTCAACAAAATAGTTGAAGTTTGGACTAAAAAAGATCAATTTAAAACCAATAATAGAATAGATGAATTTTCAATTTAAAAAATTGATTTTCAACCAAAGTGATGAATTTTCAACTAAAATGATAAATCTTCAACAGGAATAGTTGAATTTTAAACTAAACAGATGATTTTTCAACCAAGAAGATAATTTTTTCTCCCAAATAAGACGACTTTTCAACAAAATACATGAATTTTCAACTAAAAAATATAAATTGTCAACCACAAATTTAATAGTTAAATTGTTAGTTGAAAGAATATAATGTTCTACCAAAGAGTTTTCAACTAAAATTATGGAATATTCAACTGAAACAGTTACATTTTCAGTTTAAACAAATTAATTTTCAACGAAAAGAAAAACGAATTTTAAGAGAAATAATTACACTTTTAACCGACGTGATCAATTTTCAACTAAAATGATGAATCTTCAACTGGAATAGTTGGATTTTAAACCAACAAGATGAATTTTCTACTAAAATGGTGACTCTTTAACTGAAATAATTGAATTTTCATCCAAAAAGATGAATTTTTAATCAAGAAAATTAATTTCTACAAAAACAGACGAATTTTCAGCTAAAAAAGATCAATCTTCAACCAAAAATAATGGAATAGTTCAATTTTTACTTTGAAAAATTAATCTTTAACCAAAGAGATGAATTTTTAACTAAAATAATGGAATATTTAACTTTAATAGTTACATTTTCAGTTCAAAAAAATAATAATTTTCTACAAAAAAAAAAAAATTTTCAGAACAATAGTTGAAGATTTAACTGGAATAGTCAAAATTTCAGGAAAAAAAATAATTTTCAGCCAAAGCAGGCCAAAGAAAAAAAGAATTTTCAACAAAATAGCTCACGTTTCAACAACAGAAAATAATTTTTAACAAAAGAGTTAAACCTTCAACCAAGTATTTAAATTTGCATTTCAAAAGAAGATGAATTCTGAACGAAAAATGTAATAGTTGATATTTAAACCAAGAAATAAAATTTCAGCATGAGTTGAATTTTGAACTAAGAAAGATTTTCAGTCCAGAGAGAGAAAAATTGCAACCAAACTGTTGAATTTCCAAGCAAAAAAGTAGATTTTCAACCAAGAAGATAAATTTTCTACCAAAACGAACGAAGTTTCAACAAAACACATGAATTTTTAACTAAAAACGATCAAGTTTCAACTAAAAAAAGAATGGTTAAATTTTGAATTAAAGAAATTAATTTCAAACAAAAAAAATGCATTTTCAACAAAAAAAGTTAAATACTGCATTATAAAGCTACTTTTACAAATGAATAACCATTGTTATTCAATTTTATATTGCAACTTAGAAAAAAAAATTAAGAACGCTCTAGGAAAAATTCCCTGACATTTCCAGGTTTTTCCAAATATATAAAAATTCCCTCCCAATTCCAGGTTTTCCAGGTAGACACCCTGTACTATTTAAGTGGATATGATTTCAAAACTAATTAAAATTTTTAAAAACGGATCTATCGTGATTTTAACAGAATAGTTATTCGAATCCGTTGCGATGCTGAGGTTGCAGAAATTAATCTTGGGAATAAATTTGGTTGCGACCCAGATCAGGAGGCAATCGAAATGATACATTTAACTCAAAATTTAGGCCTCAATTTACATGGCTTTAGTTTTCACGTTGGCAGCCTTTGTGGAGAAATGACAGCATATAGTCGCGGGATGCGAATCTGCAAAAAATTAGTCGATTATGCGAAATCAGTTGGCTGTAATGATGTTCGTCTTATCGATATTGGTGGGGGATTTCCTGGTGAATCTAATTATGATATAGACCAGGTAAAAATTTCATTAAAATAAGAAATTAAAACATTTTAACAGAAATACTCAAAATTAATTAAGGCCATAATAGCTTCAAAAATGGAACATTTATAAAATGTTACTTCAAACAAAAATTTTACGACATACTAAAAATATTAAAAGTAATAAAAGTCCTTATAAATGTTTAAAATTTATTTCATTTTACTTTTAAGGAACAAAAAACTTGAGCCATTTTAATTTCTTAGAAACTATAATTTTAATTTTTTTAATTTTATTTTTCGTCTTTTTTTCAATTTTTTATTTTTTCCAGAGCTAAAAAAATCAGTGAATTATTGTTTGACTCAACAAAATTATTAATCATTAAAAATTTTACACCATTAAAAAAAGTTAGAACTTGATAGAATGAAAATTATTTTTAAAAAATATTTTTTTTTGTTTTCTCGAAAAAAGAAATGATTAAATATTATTTAAATAATTTAGGGTTATTATTTTTGTATTATCGCGATTTTAAAACTGTTTAAACTTTTACCGTTTCCAATTATAACGTGAACTAATTTAGACATATTTTTGACGTAATATTTACTAATTTTATGATAGGTAAAAATACAAAAATAATCGATGACGTTTTTCGAAACCGAGAACACATTTTAGCTGCGTAATAAATTTTTTCTGGGAAAGAAATTATATGGAAAAAAATACAAATTTCGATCGCTTAGATTTGATCCAGTTTCCTCATAAAGTTGGTTAATGCCAATTGTTTCAATTCAAAAGTATAATTTCTTAACTGTCTTCCATTAAAAATATTTCAATTTTCTGTAATAAGTATTTGAAGGGAATGAACATGATCTGGACTCTAGAGGTTGATCAGATCATTCTTGAAAACTTGAAATATTTTGTAATCTTTGAAATCTTTACGAAACCTTTGAAACAGTATTTAATCTTTGCAAAATTTTTTTTAATCGGATGAAATATTTAAAATATTTTGAAATCCTTGAAACCTTTGCGACATCTTTTAAAACTATTGAAATATTTGGAAGTTTTTTAAATCTTTTGAAATATTTATGAAATTTTTGAAACATTTAAAAATACCTCAAAATATTTTGGTATCTTTGAAATCTTTCTAAAATCTTTCAAACACTTTCGAAATCTTTTGACATCTTTGTGGAATCTTTGAAACCTTTGCGAAATCTTCGAAATATTTTGAAAGCTTTACGAAATCTCCTGAAATATTTTTAAATCTTCTAAAATAATTTGAAATCTTTTTCAATTCTTAAAATCTTTTGAAATCTTCCAGTCTATGAATTGACATGTGAAAGAAGTCTTTGAAACAGTTAAAAATATTTTAGTATATTTGATTGAAATCTTTGCAAAATCTTCTGCAATATTTTGAAATATTTTTAAATCTTTCTAAAATCTTTAAAATGTTTGCGAAATCTTCTGAAATATTTGAAATCTTTTGAAATATTTTGTAATCTTTGAAACCTTTGCGAAATCTATGGAACATTTTAAAATAATTTTTAATCTTTTGGAATCTATGAAATCTTTTTAGATCTTTTCGAAACCTTTTAAATCTTCTGAAATATTTTAAAATCTTTAAAAAATTTTGAAATTTTCTAGAATCTTTGAAATATTTTGAAATAATTGTAAGGTCTTTTTAAATCTATATGAAATCTTTGAAATCTGCTGAAATATTTTTAAATCTTTTGGAATGTTTGGGAAATCTTTTAAATGTTCTGGAATATTTTGAAATATTTAAAATCTTATGGAATCCTTGAAATCTTTGCGAAATCTTTCAAATCTATTGAATTATTTTGAGATCTTCTAGAACCTGTGAAATATTTATGAAATCTTTGAAACATTTAAAAATATTTTGGTATCTATGAAATCTTTGCGAAATCTACGGAACATTCAAAAATATTTTTAAATCTTTTGGAAACTATGAAATCTTTTTAAATCGTTGCGAAATCTTCTGAAATATTTTGAAATCTTAATTTTTTTGAAACTTTCTAGAATCTTTGAAATATTCTGAAATATTTGTGAAATCTTTGAAGAATTTTCGAAATATTTTGAAATCTTTGAAAGCTTTACAAAATCTTTTGAAATCTTTGTGAAACTTTGAAATTTTTTGAAATCTGGTGTTCACTCAAAAGTCGAGTGGTCAACCCCTCGATTGGCGCCTTCCTTTTAAATAAATATAAAATCCATTCAATTCTTTAGGAAAATTAAAACTATGTCTCAAGAATTGTGCTGACATCAGTATTTACAAAGCACCTTGCTATTTATGTACACAATCTTATTGCAGTTCGCGGGAGTCATAAACGATGCTCTGAAGGACATTGATTCTACGATAACAGTAATCAGTGAACCTGGGAGATACTACGTTACGTCAGCTTTCAAACTGATTGCTTACTTGCATGGCAAGAAGGCGATTATTGATAAAGATCAGAGAAGATATGTGTACTACATTAACGAGGGTGTGTTTGGATCATTCAAAGATGAATTGATGGGCCTGGAAACCAGATTTCCCGTTTCTCTCAATGGAGTAAGTCTACAATGAATTTACACTCGAAGAGGAAATGTAGTATCAGGAAAAAGCAGCTCCACATCCGAGATGTTTGCAATGAGTAAATTAGATTTAGAGATAGGACTGAGGATTTGATTACTGAAGCTTTAAATAATGACTTCACATATCCTTTTGTCTCGCCTTTAGAACTCGGCTTTAATTTTTAATTCTATGATTTGATAGACTGCCAGTAATGAAGAATTTTTGAGCACCATGTGGGGACAAACAGCTGATAATCTTGATTGCATTCTGAAGAGTGTACCACTTCCTGAATTTGAAATTGGTGACTGGTTAATTTGGAAAGATATGGGAGCCTATACTTTGTCATTGGCTTCCTCTTCTCATGGTTTTAATCTAGCGAGTGTCTGTCCCATTATTCGGAAAAGTGAATGGTAAAATTATAGTTGGAAATGTAGATCTACAATTCTGAACTGATTAAATTCATGAAATGATTTTAAAAGGATCTGAACAAAAGCCTTTAAATATTACAATTTTGTTTCAGGGAAGCTCTGTGCTCTGAGGAAATTTGCACAAATAAGTTAACGACAGGAAGGGGTTGTAACGAGAATCCTAGAAAACTTACTGAAGAAATTGAGAATTTCAAGGAGATAATAAAAGTCCAAGGGTAATGCTCTAATTTTAAAAACATGCAAATTGTTTTCGATAATAAGATAAAATCATATATGCATGTGCTTTTTTTAGCTGCTGAGGATTGTAATCTTCAATTAAAGATAACGAGTGTACTTAAAGTTTATTAATCATCATTCAAGTATGACAGTTCCAAAATCGACAATCATAATTATAGCCAAAGGATATTTCCGCTGTATTACTATGATGAAATTGATTTGAAATCTGCATCAATACATCCGTGTTGATAAGAAATCTGATAGCAAATATTGCAATATTCCATGCTTACCATTTCTTTAGTTCATTACTATATGACTGAATTGATGTTTAACTTACCAGAGTATTACAATTTACTTTAAAATATGTATTAATAGGATTAATAAATTATTTATGCAGTGAACTTATTCATGTTTGATTATTATAAGCATTTTTACGTCTAATATCAAATTCAAGTTTAAGCTTTAATCAAAGTTTATTTTTTAATTCCGTGAAGTCGGCACAACAAAGTTTTAGGTACTTTTTAAACAAAATAATTCTTTTTTCTTCAAAAATAATACAAAACATACTAATCCACATATTAACGCAAAAACATGTTTTAAAAATAAATTTGAAGATAAAATTGGAAATTAAAACTCCTAACTATTTATGACCAAAAAGTTCTGAACGTTCATATGAACGATGAAAAAAAAAAATTTTTTCACGAAATTTTTTTTGCTGAAATTGTTTTTGGCAATATAAAAATATATTTCATGCAAAAATATCGCCAAATTTTTCATTTGGGGGTTGAGTAACCACCCCTAAAATGATTTTCGTAGGTGTCACAGCAAAGTCGACTACAAAGTTGATAAAGTTAATATATATTCAACAAAGTAATAAGTCTGACCGTTAGCATTCAACACCAGACGAAATTTTTTGATGTTCAGAAACCTCGCTCACACCCCAAAAACCCACCCCTATTGATAAACGATTTTTCGAATTGGGAAAATCGACAAAAACAGGCAGAAGTTAATACAATCTAAGGTATTTAACATCCTCAAAAATTCTCCTTTTTACTCCCCTGAATAATGGTGGTGGCCAAACATCTCGGCCGGACCCCAAAAACCCACCCCTAATTGATAAGTTCCAAAAACTCAACAAAACGTCCAATTCAGTTCGAAGTTAATACATTTACGGTTATTTTATAGCATAGAAAATTCATAAAAATCATCCCCCGACTAATGGCGGCGGAAAAACATCTCGGCCGGATCTCAAAAACGCACCCCTAATCAAACCCGATTTTTGCAAGTTCGGAAAATCGACAAAAACAGCCAGAAGTTAATACAATCTTAGGTATCT
>CAKNYM010004626.1:0-13416 GCA_932195095.1 Andricus curvator | reverse complement strand
TCAAAAAAATACCTATATTATTATTATAAATTTATATCACTCAGACAAACAACATCGCTCAAAATCATTAATCTAACTAATATTATGTTTTGACATAATTTATTATATTTTTATTGTATGTTTTTGTCCTGATGAGGAAAACATATGTTTTCGAAACGTTGGCTACTGAAAGTGTGCAATAAAGGATTCAAAAACTGAATGTTAATTTAACCAAATATTCTGGAAACATTAAGAGAAATCTTTTTTTTTTAGCACTGACGTTATCATAACCCTTCATCCCGGTCATACATTTTAAAAAAGGGCTGTCGATTTCGCCATTAAATTCATTAATTTTAATTTCATCACATTTTTGTAAAACTTATGAGAGTTGTAGTGTTACGGTAATGTCAGTACTATTTTCGATAATTTTTTTCTCAACTTTGCCACAAGATTTTTTAAAATTAAAATATATTTTCAACAGAATTGATATTGCGAGTTTAAAAAAATGCACTTCCTGCTCTCCACAACATGAAAAAATATCTTTGTTAATTTCTTTTAGTGGTTTATCATATTTGTGACTTTGGACTATCGGCTTTGGACTATGGGTCCAAAAGTTTGTCCCGGTGAAATACATTCCAGTTTGGGGCGCCTGCTGATGAGAGTTGTCGTTACGTTGGGTTATCCTGAAGCCTGTCTAACTCCAAAGGAGTTGGACAGACTGAGGGAGGAAATCTCTAAAGCGATTGACGATATCTTGATCAGGTCGAGGGTTATCGTAGTGTTGGCCGCAGACATATGCTCGTGGGACTGGCTAGTGGAGAGAACTCCAGCGCTTATGCTCGAAGATGGAATAAACCTGGAGATCAAGGTGATGGAGTGTCTCCAAAGGTACCGTATAGCGACCGTACGATTCTCAGCACCCCCGAGGATCAGTCAACCGTTGAGCGACGCCTGAGCTTCCAGAAACTCACTCTATGTACCGATTCGTGGAACGTATATTCCAAGAGACAGGAAGCCGGTCCGAAGGGGAAGGGCTGGATTCTAGTTGTTGGTCTTTCCAAAATTTCAATCAAGGCCTTTTCGGCTCTAGATTACCGACCCTATCTAGGGGATGATAGGGTTGTCTTTCGGGTGACCCATCTAGGCTTCGTAGGGGGACCAGGAGCGTCCGGAGACGCCCCAAATTGGCCTGTCAATGGCTGAGACAAGAATCTCCATGATTCCGATTAATTTGCACCCTTAGAGGATATCTTACACGGAGTGCTAATCAGGCGCGATAACAATGTTTTTCAACTGTTCTCTCTACGAGCACTTGAAAAATGGGACGGGAGAAGTGCAAAGTTTGTAATAGAAAAAGCGACTAGTCAATAACACTGTTCAAGTGAGTACTTTCTCTCGTTAAAAAGTGCGGTGAACAAATTTTTTTATTAGAAGAGTGAAAAATCAGAGCTGTGCGATAACCGAAAAATGTATAGTTTCAGATATGAATCTTATTGAATCGAATTCGAATTTTTATAGCAGCCTTTTCATTCAAGATGAAGAACGGAACAGGAAATGGGCTGAATTTTGCAACATAAATCGCGAAAGTGTCACGAAAACCGATCGTTTATGTTCGTTGCATTTTGATGCAAGTGCATTTAAATTCATCATGGAATATTGTAGGAAAAGTATTTTGTGCTCAAAGGGACTCCATAGTTCGCATCCAGCCCCTTGACCTGCTCGTTGGGGGCCTATTGTTTCGCCCGAGTCGAGTCCTGGCAGTACAGTCTTCTTCAAGCTACTCTGCGAACGAACCATGGATGCGAACCATGGAGCAAGCAGTAGCAGGTACAATTAGAAAGAGAGACATTAGAAAGAGAATGGAGAGAGAGTGCAGGGCAAAGTAGTATTAAAATTTGATCAATTATAAATTCAAACTTGAAGCTTTTAGAGACATATTTTTGTGATGAAGTATCACTGTCTCGATAAAAGTAAGTAACATAAGAAGTTGTAGGCTCCGGAAGCGGCAGACGGGACAGTTGGAGATGAAGGTTTCACCTCTGGATACTTTTTTAGAGCTACCAATCTTTGTAGAAAGTTATGAGGAACAGTTTTGACGGACCAGATGAAGTAATCCCAGAGGAACAGCCTTTTGCATCCGGTTCGCGATGGAATGAGCCTGACGCTGGCAAGCCGTAATCTTGTTGAGTTGGCTAATAAATGAAGCTTTCATACCTCCAATACAGCCGATTAGGAGAACTACAAGATGGACTTTGTAGCCTTGGTACAGCCTGCTCAGCTCGAAAAGAAGTGCTTGATATTTCGCCCGTTTTTCTTCCTCCTTTGTCCTGATATTAGCATCGGCTGGTGCCGTGAATTCAATCACGTAAATGATCTTGTTCTTCAGATCTTGGAGGACAATATCAGGCTTCGTAGCACTGATACGTTGAGTGGTGGAGAATGAGAACTTCCAGTAGATCTTACACTGATCATTCTCCACAACGGACTCGAGTGCCCCCTGGGCGTATAGCAAGAGGGGCAATAGATCAACACCATAGAAGTGCCTAAGATGGTAATATAACACTTTTAGAGCCGCATTGTATCTCTCTATCTACCCGTAGTACATCCTGATCGTGACGCGATGATGTAGTTTCTAGTCTTCCTTGGTGTAGGTGGACGCAGGCACACTTGTCCAGTCCAAAGCTCATGCCAATCGCTTTAGAGTACCTATTCACCGCCTCCACCAGGATGTTAAGGTCCTCTTTCGAGAAAGCAAAGAGTTTAAGGTCGTCCATGTATAAAAGGTGGTTGACCTTATATTTCCTTTTGTTCGGCGGGCCACATAGGTATCCAGAGCTTTTGCCTCGGAGTACAATAGATAGAGCCAAGAAGGAGATTCAGAAAAGTATCGGACTTAGAGAGTCTCCTTGAAAGACCCCCCTCTTATATGTGATATAGCTTGTAGTCACTTGTTTTTTGTCAGATGTTATGACAAATATTGTCCGCCACAAGAGCATAAGCTCTTTTATGCATCTCACTATTTTTGGATGAGATACTTAATAAGTAGCTCATGGTTAGTGTTTTCGAATGCCTTACGGTAGTCAATCCAAGCCATGGACAGATTGCGTCGATACCTAATCGAGTCCTGGCTAATATACCTGTCTATTAACAGGTTCTCCCTGCAACCTGCCAGACCTCTCTTGCATCCACGTTGTTCAACTATTGCACTGCATACCGGCTCGATAGATGTTAATATCCTCTCTTTGAGGATGCCAGTGAATAGCTTGTAGCTGGTGTTTAAACAAGCTATGGGCCTGTAGTTATTTAGACTTGACAAATATCCGCTCTTAGGGATCAATACCGTGCGTCCTTCCACTAACCACTGCGGGACGGGTTGTTCTCCATTTAAGAAAGTAGTAAATATACGAGCTAGATGTTGGTGCGTAGAAGTAAACTTCTTCCACCAAAAGTTTTTGATTTTATCTGGCCCTGGCGCTGAAAAGTTCTTAGTTCTAGCGATAACTTTCTTCACTTCTTCAGCAGTAACTAGTGGACACTCTTCCGCTGGACCTTGTAACCTTTGCCTTTGGCAAAAGTTACGAAAGAGTGATATATCTGAAGCGTCTTCATTTAGCTGATAAGTATCTCCATATACTTGCTCCCAGAAAACTTGAATCTCTTCTCGACTAGGCAGATTTTTAACGGCACGTGACGTTTTATTGAACAGACGGGAAGGATGATTAGAAAAGGTGGAATTTTCCTGAATCCTTGTTCAGCGTGTGATTTGCTTTCCCTAAGATTCGAGCAAGTGCCCTAACTTTTGGAGTGAATTTTTTATTCAATGTTATGTAGCTAATCACGCACTGATTATTTTATGCATGCCGTCTCGCCATTTCAATTTTTAACTGAAGCTTTGCGATACGCTCGCGAGTCTTACTCAGATGTACTGCAGTATCGTTACTTCTATTGTCGCTAAGCAGGGAGACCGCCTTCTCGTAAACAACACAGTTCAGATTCCAGAGACTAACATCTTCGGGGAGCAAATCGGGGAGAGCAGTATTAGCTTCAGCTAATTTGTCCATCCTGAGAAAGACTTTTTGGTGGATAGATCTCCTACTTCTCATGATGGCATTATCGGCTATCTGAAAAGGTGGTCTTGCTGGAACGGGTGGAATGTTCGCTGGAGGATGTTGCTCTTCTTCCTGTTGATAAAGAGCTTCATATCCGTTTTTTCGCAAAAAGAATATCTGATCTCTTAAATTCTGAGGCGTTTGATGAGCATATTCCGGGTGCATATTGACCCAACGGTCATGCAACTTCTGCATGAATCCTCTTCGCACCGGTGAGCTTCTTTGCCAACAGGTAAGGATGTCCCTCCTGAGTTGGTCCGACCATTTAAATCGATATTCTCGCGTTTGTCCGGGGCCATTGCTTGGTCGTCGCCTCGGTTCGGTCCTATCCAATCATTATTATTATGATTTGCTCAGCTGGAAAATAGTAGTGTGTAGATGGGTATATAGGTATAAGGTAGATAGGTATACAGATAGGTGTAAGGTATAGATATTTTAGATTGATCTAGAATTCTCGTGTTATTTATTTAAATGAAACGTTCGTTCCGCAACACTGCTCCGACCCAGGTTGCTGATCAATCTCTCTAGCGATCACCCCAAGTGAAGAGCCTCACGAAATTGTTGTGTGTGGTTCCCCACTTGGGCCCATTAGTATCCAAGGTCTTTGTTTCAGGCTTCATACACTCTATTGTCACTCTGTTTACGAACTATTTGTCGCCACACTTTTCTGTCCTGGCATACTACTCTAGCTTGCTTCACATCCATGCATTTTCTCATGCAAGCTCTCGTGTTTCTATGGCTTATTATGTCCCTTCGGATAATTGTCTCATTGACAGATTCTAACCATTCTTTCGGCGGTCTACCTCTGGGCATTCTGCCATTTACTTTAACTTTATACACCTGTTTGATCATTCGTTCATCTTTCATTCTTTCAACATGTCCGAACCAACTTAACTGATTTCTCTCCCATATGTCAACTAGTGTCTCTCTTGTACCACATTCTTTGAGTTAATTTTACTCCTGTCCTTTTCTTGACATGTCCATGTCTCACTATCGTATAGTACAGTCGGTACAAATATAGAATTATGTATGGCCATTTTAGCTTTTTTTACATGTTTTTATTTCTGAGAATGGACCCTGCTCTACCGATAACCTTCTTACCCTTATTTATGCGCCTATCTAACTCTCCATCTATTTTTCCGTCGCTAGTGAATAGGCTACTCAGATATACGTCCTTTTCAACTTTTTCTAATCTCTCATCATTTAGGACAATATTGCACATTGTTTTCTCACTTTTTCCTTTAAACACCATGACCTTTGTTTTATTTACGTTAATTTTGAGGCCCATGTTCTTCATGCTTGTATTAAGTTTATTCAACATTCTTTGCAAGCCCTCGATTAATTATGCCATAACAATCTTGTCATCTGCGAAAGCTAACCCACGTACCTTCACCGTTTCGAGATCTACACCCTCTTCGTCGAAGAGGGCCATTCTTAGATACTTGTCCATAAATATGATAAATAGCCATGAGGACATAACGCATCCTTGTTTCACGCCTTGCATAATATCGAACCACTCACTCAGTTTCCCATTAACCCTTACACTCGCTTTACTGCCTGCATATATTGTTTGTATTGCTTGTAGGAGTCATCCATTAACTCTGTACTCTTTAAGGACTTCCCAAAGTTTACTTCTATTTACCTTGTCAAATGCTTTTTCTCGGTCAACAAATGCACAGAAAACTTTCTTTCCTACTCTTAAGCTTTTTTCTGTGATCTATCTTAAGCTAAATATCTGATCTGTACATGATCTTCGTGACATAAATCCACTTTGGACTTCCCATATCTTTTCTTCTGTAATTTTCATCACCCTAAGAATATAAGTATTTTTGAGTATATTTTACTTACGGTACTTAGTAAGCTGATACTTCTGTAATTATTGCAGTTGCTTTTATCTCCCTTTCTTTTGTATATTGGTACGATCATCGCTTTTCTCCAATCGCCTGGGACTTCTCCCGTCTCGACACATAAATTTATCAATTCGCACAACCTCTGATGTATGTACTCGCCACCGTCTTTAAGCATTTCAGCGCTAATACTGTCTACACCAGCAGCCTTACCGTTTTTTAAGTTATTAATTATATCTCTAATCTCAGTGACACAGACTTTTTCAATTGGGTTTTCTAGTGCATTATTTTCTATGTCGCAGTTAATGCCGAAATATCCTTTACAGATGAGCAATATATAATATTCAGAAACCAAAAAACATGGATGAGAACAATAAATTAATCCTTCGTTGAAAAAATATTTTGGCTCTGAAAAAGGATGATTTTTTGTCCTGAAAAGGACACAGTATCTCGAAGTAAATGCTCTAGCCTCATTGAGGATAGAAGTATTTGACAGCTTCCAAAAGACTTAAAAAAATTTTGTCGTTGGATGTGTAGACGTTTATCCAAACATACTCGACTACATAATGTTCAGTCCTAGACAGACGACGCTTCGTAAACTGATGTACTAATACAGAAAATTTCCATGAATGCAATTTACCTGTGAGACCGTTAGACAAGCTAGGGAGGGTAATACCTAATGCAAATGTTCTGAAAACGCCCTTATTGGTGTATTTTCCTCCAATCACATGAAGAAGAAGAATATTAACATCAATTGACTGTAAATTAACAGAAAATTTGCATTTGTTTGTTATAAATGTTTCAGTTAACAAATAGAACATTTAGATGGAAAAGAATATTTATATTGCTTAAAAAATGAAAGCGGAAAAACACTTGTCTCGTGTCAAGCTGGCATCGGCTCGATTCCTGCGAATCTGGCCGTGCAGCCAAAGCCGCATTTTTTATTTCCGATGCGAAGACTACATCCACTATAATCAGTAGTTTCATCGTCTGCGGCAGTAGGTTGTTGCAAGTCATGGCCGAAAGACTAAAATAATTATTCAATTTCCTTGACGAGGAGGAATATTTAAGATATTAATTTTATTAAAAGATGCAGTTCGGAATTAACCTCAGGCCTTGTATTTGACAAAAGATCTTGAGGGGTTCCAAAAAACATTCTCATAGAGATACATCTTTTAAATTATATCTTTTAAATTATAATTATTAACTAAAGGGAAAGCCATGTGGAAATCAAATATGCAAATATGCAGAGATGCTTTCACACGCATTCCACTAACTTTGAATCGTCCATAATTAGATTCATTGATCACAAAATGAAATTATTAAAATAAACCCTTGCTCAAGGAACTGGAAAACCCTCGCGGCTCACGGTGGGCTTGAAAGGGGTCTTGGATTTTTTTCTGGCATTTTAGATTTTCCTGTTGGATATGTTGCGCTGACTTCCTACAAACATTTTAAGCTCAAAATTAAAATCTTTCATCGGTCCCCTTTCGAGATAAGGCCCTTTTTCTGCCACTTTTGCGAATTCTTCTGGGAAAAGCCTAGTGAAATTGTTCCAAAAAGTATCCAAAAATGGCCCAACGAAAGATTTTAATTTTGAGTTTAAATTATACAATCATATCGATTATATCGATGATTGTATCGGTTGTGACTGTATCGATATGATATATCGATCATATCGATTATATAAGAAACATTTGAAAAAAAAATAAAGTTCGAAAGACTTTTGTTAGCCTTCTACAGTATAATTCGGAAAATTGTTTAGATAAAGGGCGTTACCTGGAAAAGGGCTCAAAGGGCGTATTGAGTTTTGGGACTGTAATAAGTTATTCTGAGAAAATTTAAAAAAGAAAGGCAGTTTGGAACACTTTCATCTGGCTTTCCCATGTAAAAGCCGCAAAAAAAATGACAGAAAAAGTGCCTTATCTCGAAAAGGGACCGATGAATGATTTTAATTTTGAGCTTAATATTTTTCTAGGAAGTCAAATATCCAATAGGAAAATCTAAAATGCCAGAAAAAAAATCCAAAACCCCTTTCAAGCACAGAATGGGCTGTGCGTCTAGACTGCTACTACAAGCAGTCGCTTCGTCCACCTTTTAGCTCGCACACTTGTCGCACACCTGCCGCCGTAGCATTCGAAAGGGCTCCATAAGATTTAATGAAAAGCAGTACTTTGAGAGACGCATGTAACTCCAGCCGTGCGGCCTGCTTCAGATCAGCATTTGAAGTGGACCTTAAAGTCTTTATACCTCTCTTTCTTTTCATTCCCCTTGACTGTGATGTGAGTGGGACACCTGGATAGTATGTGTTCTAGGTACTCTGCATGTGCATGACACGCTCCGCACCTATCACTGGAAACTTCTTGACGTATAATGCGGTCACTGTATACTAAGGTGGAAATGGCATCATCCTGGCATATGAAAATGAAATCCACTCTACCTGAATTAAGTCCTGATGATCCGAGGAAAGAAAAAGTTTTCTCCTATGACAAGGACTGATCTACATTTCTGTGACAGTTTCCGTACATTTTCTTGTCGACTAGGTGTAGGCGGAATTTTTCAACCTCTGCTTTCTTTACTTGGGGTTTTAGAAGTGAGACATCCAGATGGAGTAATGCACTTTCCTCACTTCTAATGTTAAAATTCAGGTCAAGGGTCTCGGCCGCCTGACCCGCAGCTTTTCAAAGGAATGCGCCTTTGCCAATTATAGAAAGTGAAGTTGTCGTAATCACAGCTTCATGGGCCTCGCAGGCCGTTTAAAGTGTGAGATTCAAAGCATAGACAGCAAGTCGTGCATTTCAAAATATTGAAAGCAGGAATAAAGGAAAAATTAATTTATAAGAGATAGATATAGCCTATTCTAGAGATACAAGCCTAATTTTACTCCACAAATACTAAAATCACATCTTTTTTAGATAATTTGGGCCTATTCCTGTTTTGAATCAAATCTGTATTCGGAGTTGAAAATTGGCTAATTCGAATAGTTTTTGTGTAAAACGTTTTTTCATTCTAACCCGAGCATTAAAAAAAAAACGTTTTACCGAGGAGTTAACAACTCGAGAAGTCAGTTGTACACCTACGCAGAAGTCACTGGCGTGAAGTCACTTGAATTCACATGAAGTCATTGAAATCACTTGAAGTCAGTGTACACTCTATCGGTCGAGTTGTAAACCCCTCGCGTTTTACGCAAAAACTATAGAAATTAGACAATTTTTCACTCTGAATACAAAGTCGATGTATATTTATGGAGTGAAATGAGGCAATTCAATTTTGAGGCTGAGTCCTGGTTTCAACACCCTTAATGAGCAATTCCTCAAGTATTTTCGGTTGGTCTCGAAGTGGAGATCCCAGACGACATGGTTAACATCTGCTTCACCTTTACAGGGACATGAGGAGTCTGCAAAGTTGACTCTAAGTAGTCTTCTAGGGCGTAGTAATTGCTTGTTAAGCATAATATGTTGACTATGTCACGTCTACTTAAATTGGTGTTAAAAAACTAAGGTTTATAGGAATCAGTGAATTTTTATTTAAAATAGTAAGGGCCTACATTAGCCTCGGTGGCTCAGACGATAGCGCGTCAGACTTCCATGCAGGAGGTCTGGGGTGCGATCCCTGAGCCGGGTAGCAATGGAAAAATTCTCTATGTACTTCTACCGGGGCTTCGATGGTTCGGAACCCATCTTAAACTGTAGGTCCCCTCAGAAAAAGCTGGTGCCTTACCAAGGATAAATGGGCTCTTTCGAGGGCCTAACCTTGGGGGTCGAAGCCGATTTTGAGAAGGCTCGAAAATGAGTCAGCGATCTTCTTGCGCTTGGGGCTCCTACGGGGGTACCACGCTCGATGGTCGCTCGCCGACTTCGAGTAATGAACACACACACACATATACACTTACATAACACACCAGGCCAGTGCTTCGAATCTGTGCATCTAACTGATGACCTCAGAGGGATCGCTCCGTCCACCCTAGTCTGGCCGTATCCCCTCTTTTCGGCCTGCTAATGGAGGCTGCCGAATGGCAGAATGGGTGAGGATCACTTTGCCTGATCAACAAAGTAGGACGTCATTTACTGTGCGATAGGTACGCCTGGCACCTGAGAGGTATAATCTCAGAACGTTGGTAACAACGAAAACCCACCGAGATACAAAAACACTCGGCGAAGATGGCCGGATTCGGAGTACTGCCTTGAGAATAAACACGGGTATGGCACAATAGGCTTTATAGCTTGAGCGCCAGGGGTGGACCTCACGCCCCCCCCCCTACATTACAACTAACTAACTAAGGGCCTACATTTCTATTTTTACTTTCATTCATTAGGAATATATTAGAGGTTTTTAACAATTGAGTTGAGATGAATTCAAAAAGATCTGTATGAGGGACTCTGTCATCTAAAGAAGAGCCATCCGTATCAGCTGTTTTTGGCTATTTCGTTTGCAATCTCATTTTCAATGATTTCTTTATGGCCACGAATTCAGTAAAAGTGAATTAAAATGTTTTGTGATTTAGCTAGACGGAGGAGGTTTCTAATTTTATAGATGTAAAATGGGTTAGGTTTCAGGTTAATGAGGTTAAGACAGTAAGAAAGGACACTTCAGGAGTCAGTGCTGATAACTGATCGCGATATTTTCTCACTTACTATGGTATCAAGGGCCTCACAAATGTCAGCTGTAAATCAGCTGTAACAATAGAGGCTACGTGGAAGAGTTTGTGTTTATTAAAAATCTCGATGGAGGGACATGTGGTGCCGAATCCTGTATGTTGGGTTTCAGTTTTCTTTGGGCCGTTTGTGAAGAAGATGAAGTCATTTTTGTCAGTAGTCAGTATTGTCAGTATTGTTGCTGTCTATGAAGTTCGTAAATTCTAAATTTGTATGAGTACTTTTTTGTAATTTTCCACCCAACTGAAAGGTCAATGTTGGAATCTTCAAATTGGATGGAGTAATCAAGGTGATAATTTATAGGGGTGGATGAGTAAATGATGTGGGAGGTATATTTTTTTAAGAAGACGAAATCGTTGAGGAGCGGGAAAGCTTGGCGGATCAATTTTCTGTTAATTAATTTCAGGCTAAAAAATAAAGGTGTTTTCTTCAGCTTCGCAAATATTACTGGTATATGGATGGAAATAGGCAAACCCAGGATCAGCTTTAGAACTCTATTTTGTAGTTTGCAAATTTTATCGAACATTTTGGTATGGTAAATAGATAAGGCTTGACAGCCATACTGTAAAACACTTCTAATGAGAGAGTGGTATAACATGCGTGTAAGGCTCTAGGGCCTGAACCCCAACAAGTTCCTCTCAAAAATTTGATAAAATTGATCACTGATTCTAGTCGTAGAATGAGAGCGTGGAAGTGAGGTTCCCAAGTGAGGTGCGAGTAGAAGATAATGCTTTGGAATTTAGTTTCTATTACAGGGATGATTATTTGGTTGCCTAGTGTGAGATACACGTCAAATAGGAAGAAGTCCTTCTGAGTAAAGATTATCAGTTTGGATTAGCCGATAGAAATGGTTAAGCCCCTGAATTTTAGGAAATTTTGGAAAATTCGGTTTATCGGTAGAGCAGGGCCCATTATCAGAAGTAAAAATATATCAAGTAAAGCAAAAAGAGCAATACATAATTCTATATTTATACAGACTATGCTGCACGGTAGCGAGACCTGGACCTACCAAGAAAATGATAAAAGTAAAATTAACATGAAAATCCTGCGCATGATGTGCGTCAAAACACTGATGGACAATGTGAGTAATGAGATAATCCTCTAAGAATGTGGTGTAGAGGAGACAATGGTTGACATATGTGAAAGAACTTCGTTAAGATGGTTTGGGCATGTTGAGAGAATGAAAGATAAAGGACTAACGAAACAAGTGTATTAAGGTTAAGTAAATGGCAATGTGTCCAGAGGCAGACCGCGGAAAGAATGGTTAGAATATGTCAATGAGACCCTAATTTCAAGATACATAGGAAGCCACAGAAACACAATAGCTTGCATGAAAAAACTCATGGACGTGAAGGAAGCTAGAGAGGTATGGCAGGACATAAAAGTGTGGCGACAAATAGTTAATAAGAAGTGCATGAAGAAGAGTGTCAGTGAAGTAAATGACGCCTAAAACAAAAGACCTTGGATACTAATGGGCCCGAGTGGGGAGCTTCACACTATGAATTTATGAGGCTCCTCACTTGGGGTGTTCGCTAGAGAGATTGATCAGCAACGTGGGTCGGAGCAGTGTTGCGGAACGAACGTGTTATTTAAATAAATAATACGGGAATTCTAGATCTCCCTCACATTACTTCCTTCCTCACCGAGTGAGTCACGCTTACCCCGAAAGGGAAATGGCTTAATGGTATAATAATAATAATTTTTTTATTGTTGACACTGAAGTATACTTCTCTGAAGTGATATTTTTAAAGAAAGTGCAATATTACCATGGGACATCCAAATCGGCCATGTCATTATTGATTGGAATGTCAGGGACGACTATCACAAGCTGCTTCAATGTCCAGAAAGAAGGCTGCTGTGTATGAATTATTAATAAATGCTGTGTGTAATTCGGTAGAAAAAATAGCAAGAGAGCACAGGATCTATTTTTACTGGCCGTTACCTGTAATCATATTTCAACGAATGCCAAATATCTCATTGAACACGTGGTAAAAATGAACAAGTGGATTTAGCAGTTTACATTTATATAATTATTTCTAGTTCCTACGGAAAATATTTTAATTTCATTGTTTTGAATTCCGTAATATGCTATAGATCTTAAATGTATTTAATAGGGTCATCCAAAAAGATTTTGTTTGCCTTATAGTTGAGTTTTTTATAAACTTTGACTCTCAAAGAATTAAAATGTGAAAATAAAACTAAATTTAGTTTATTTAACAATTTATAATAATTTATTAAAAAGTGGTAAAATATCCACCGTAAATGTCGACTTATAAAAGAAAACATGTGGCGCCCTCACGGCTCGAAACACGTGGTGTGACGTCACGCGCCGTCAAAACCGAAGAAATACATGGTCAGTTTGATCAAAACAATCGAAATAATTAATTATCAACGTTTTTTGGCAAAGCGGGTTTATTTTTAAGAAGTATCAATAAGCCTGGATACGTTAAAGCCAGTTCGAATAATTTGCCAAAAGTGAGTACACTTATGATAAGTGATTTCGCTGCGAAGTGCTCCAGTTTCAATGTTGCTGAGACTCGAGGAGTGAAAGCGAAAAAGTATTCAGACCGTTTTGAATATTCAAACCGGTGTATTGTATTGAATTTAAAGTTAGTTATTTGATCTAGATTATAATATCGTATTTATTTTAGTTTAAATTAAAAAAATAGAAAGGAAACGAAATAATCGACTATAGATGTTGACATAAAGCGAGCTTTAACCTCAGAATTCAATACTTTGATTTTGCACTTGATAAAATATAAGAATATATATATTCGCTCTTTAGCGGACACTCTTTTTTAAAAATAGCAGCATGATTCCAAAGTT